>CM038628.1:43718946-43721446 GCA_021554675.1 Leuciscus idus | reverse complement strand
TGAAATGCACATCAGCGTTGTCATTGGTGAGTCTGACCAATCATGAAACAGCTGTCATCATCACAATGTGCTGTCAGATGAAATTTCTAACCAACATGCAATTCTTCTAATCAGACCCTGATCAGTCAGTTCAGTGCCGCATAAAGATGAACACAGCTATAAACAGAAATGTTGTACCTCAGATCAGCTGATGTTTGTCCTCTCTTAGGCTTTATTATCTGGTCCATAGACGCGTCACTCTTCATGGACACACAGCTGGACTCTGGTGATTTAAATCTCTCCCTGTGGAATTGATATTAATAGAGCAGAGACATTAGATATAATAGAACTATCTGTCTATCTATCTATCTATCCGTCTGTCTGTCTATCTATCTATTTATCCATCTGTCTGTCTATCTATCCGTCTGTCTGTCTATCCATCCATCCATCCAAACAGACAGAAATGTTGTACCTCAGATCAGCTACTGTTTGTCTTCCCTCAAGTTTTATTATCTGGTCCATAGACGCGTCACTCTTCATGGACACACAGCTGGGCTCTGGTGATGTATATCTCTCCCTGTGGAATTGACATTAATAGAACAGAGACAAGAATGTATATGATAGATTTCAAATGAAGGGAAATATCACATGGAGAATATATCTATCTAACTATCACCTATTTGTCTGTCTGTCTGTCTGTGTATCTATCTGTCTGTCTGTCTATCTATCTGTCTGTTGTCTGTCTATCTGTCTGTCTGTCTGTCTGTGTATCTATCTGTCTGTCTGTCTGTCTGTCTGTCTGTCTATCTATCTGTCTGTATCTGTCTGTCTATCTATCTATCTGTCTGATGTCTGTCTGTCTATCTATCTGTCTGTCTGTCTGTCATCTATGTCTATCTGTCTATCTATCCGCCTGTCTGTCTTTATATCTATCAATCCGTCTGTCTGTCTGTCTGTCTGTCTGTCTATCTATCTATCATCTATGTCTATCTGTATGTCTATCTGTCTATCTATCCGTCTGTCTGTCTGTCTGTCTGTCTGTCTATCTATCATCTATGTCTATCTGTATGTCTATCTGTCTATCTATCCGTCTGTCTGTCTGTCTGTCTGTCTGTCTGTCTGTCTATCTATCCGTATGTCTGTCTTTCTATCCGTCTGTCTGTCTATCTATCCATCTGTCTGTCTGTCTGTCTGTCTGTCTGTCTGTCTGTCTAGTTATCTGTCTGTCTGTCTGTCTGTCTGTCTGTCTGTCTGTCTGTCTGTCTGTCTGTCTGTCTGTCTGTCTGTCTGTCCATCCATCCAAACAGACAGAAATGTTGTACCTCAGATCAGCTACTGTTTGTCTTCCCTCAAGTTTTATTATCTGGTCCATAGACGGGTCACTCTTCATGGACACACAGCTGGGCTCTGGTGATGTATATCTCTCCCTGTGGAATTGACATTAATAGAACAGAGACAAGAATGTATATGATAGATTTCAAATGAAGGGAAATATCACATGGAGAATATATCTATCTAACTATCACCTATTTGTCTGTCTGTCTGTGTATCTATCTGTCTGTCTGTCTGTCTGTCTATCTATCTGTCTGTTGTCTGTCTATCTATCTGTCTGTCTGTCTGTCATCTATGTCTATCTGTCTATCTATCCGCCTGTCTGTCTTTATATCTATCAATCCGTCTGTCTGTCTGTCTATCTATCTATCATCTATGTCTATCTGTATGTCTATCTGTCTATCTATCCGTCTGTCTGTCTGTCTGTCTGTCTATCTATCATCTATGTCTATCTGTATGTCTGTCTGTCTGTCTGTCTATCTATCTATCTATCCGTATGTCTGTCTTTCTATCCGTCTGTCTGTCTATCTGTCTATCCGTCTGTCTGTCTGTCTATCTATCCATCTGTCTGTCTGTCTGTCTGTCTGTCTAGTTATCCATCTGTCTATCTATCCGTCTGTCTGTCTGTCTGTCTGTCTGTCTGTCTGTCTGTCTGTCTGTCCATCCATCCAAACAGACAGAAATGTTGTACCTCAGATCAGCTACTGTTTGTCTTCCCTCAAGTTTTATTATCTGGTCCATAGACGCGTCACTCTTCATGGACACACAGCTGGGCTCTGGTGATGTATATCTCTCCCTGTGGAATTGACATTAATAGAACAGAGACAAGAATGTATATGATAGATTTCAAATGAAGGGAAATATCACATGGAGAATATATCTATCTAACTATCACCTATTTGTCTGTCTGTCTGTGTATCTATCTGTCTGTCTGTCTGTCTGTCTGTCTGTCTGTCTATCTATCTGTCTGTTGTCTGTCTATCTGTCTGTCTGTCATCTATGTCTATCTGTCTATCTATCCGCCTGTCTGTCTTTATATCTATCAATCCGTCTGTCTGTCTGTCTATCTATCATCTATGTCTATCTGTATGTCTATCTGTCTATCTATCTGTCTGTCTGTCTGTCTGTCTATCTATCATCTATGTCTATCTGTATGTCTATCTGTCTATCTATCCGTCTGTCTGTCTGT
>CM038628.1:43636446-43713946 GCA_021554675.1 Leuciscus idus | reverse complement strand
CGTCGCCATGGAAACCATGGTGGGGGTGTCAGTTAGAATATTTTAAACTTATGCGTGAAAGGGTTAAAGAAAAGATCGAAAATAAATATTTGTGTGTGCTGTAAAGTGGTTAGAAAAAAATGAAATCGGAATCGGCAGGTCAAACTCAATGAAAAATCGGAATCGGCCTAGAAAATTGTAATCGGTGCATCTCTAATGTAAAGTTACATTAGTCAGACTGTTGGATGACTGCAGCAACGCTCAGCGAAGTCCTCAATAAAGAAAAACTTCTGCTTGAACGATATCCCAACATCTCCAGTCTTGCTTCGATGAAGGAAAAAAGGAAAAAAATTGGTGCCGTGACCCGGATGGAGAAAAAGGAAACTCAACAAAGAACTTCATGTCACGGGAACACACAGGAAACAGTATATCCAAATGCAGTGGGTTTTATTAAGTATAATCCAAATCGTAGTCATCCAGGCAAGGGTCAAAGTCCATATAATCAATACAAAATACAAAACAAGAAACAGACTAGAAAGACAGACCTCAGAAGTGTGGTGACAATATGTGACGACTCCGTGACAAGGACTAAAACAGACAGGGTATTTATACACAGAAACTAAACAATGTAATAAGAAACAGCTGCGTGCAATGATGAGTGATGAGAACAGACAAAGGATCGTGGGAAATGCAGTTCCAGAATGAATGGTGACAGTAAGGGAGAGAGACCTCTAGTGGACACCTGAGGAAACACAAACCAGACACTGTGACATAACCCCCCCTCTACGGAGCGGCTACCAGAAACTCCACGACACGAAACAAAACCCAACAAAAGTCCAGGAGGGAGGTGGAACAGTGAAGGATCAGGGGGTCAGGACCATGGAGGGGAACAGAGACAGGGGGTGCTGGCTTAGCCGGCAGCCAGGGCGAAGTAGACAGTTCATTGGGTGGCCCGGGCGGAGACTTCCCCTCAGGCAGCCAGGGCGGAGACGACAGTTTATCAAGCGGCCAGGACGGAGCAGATAGTCCATCGGGCGGCCAGGGCGGAGACGACCCTTCAGGTGGCCAGGGCAGAGCAGACGACCCTTCAGGCGGCCAGGGCGGAGCAGACAGTCCATCTGGCGGCCAGGGCGGAGACCTTCCCTCGGGCGGCCAGGGTGGAGCGGACAGTCCCACTCAGGAACAGGCACCCACTCAGGAACAGGCACCGGCTGCTCAGGAACAGACACCGGCTCAGGAACAGGAACAGACACCGGCTCAGGAACAGACACAGACACCGGCTCAGGAACAGGGACAGACACCGGCTCAGGAACAGGGACAGGCACCGGCTGCTCAGGAACAGGAACAGACACCGGCTCAGGAACAGGAACAGACACCGGCTCAGGAACAGACACCGGCTCAGGAACAGGCACCGGCTGCTCAGGAACAGGAACAGACACCGGCTCAGGAACAGACACAGACACCGGCTCAGGAACAGACACAGACACCTGCTCAGGAACAGGAATAGACACCGGCTCAGGAACAGACACCGGCTCGGCGGCGGCCATCTTGTCCAGAGACACAGGCCCGGCGGCGGCCATCTTGTCCAGAGACACAGGCTCGGCGGCGGCCATCTTGTCTGGAGACACAGGCTCGACGGCGGCCATCTTGTCCGAAGACACAGGCTCGGCGGTGGCCATCTTGTCCGGAGACATTGGATCAGCAGACGTGACGTGAACAGTCTCTGGATCGGCAGACGTGACGTGAACAGTCTCTGGATCGGCAGACGTGACCCGAACAGTCTCTGGATCGGCAGACGTGACCCGAACAGTCTCTGGATCGGCAAACGTGACCCGAACAGTCTCTGGATCGGCCGACGGGACCTGAACAGTCCTTGGATCAGCAGACCTGCTGTGTCTCCTCCAAGCACACAGTACAGCAACTGCATAAAAGAGGAAGACAGCCTTCCTTGCCGTGGCAGGACTGATGGTGGGCATCTCCGGGACGATCTCTGGGATGACAGCGGGCTGCACGGGGACGACCTCCGGGAAGACAGCGGACTGCACGGGGACGATCTCCGGGACGTTAGGGAGACAGGAAGTCTTTCTCCTCCTCCTCTTACGATGGCCGGATGGTGATATCGAACCCATCGTCTCAGGAGTCGTTATCACCTCCGGAACTGGCATGGAGACCATCTTGTCCCGAGACACCGGTGCAGGGTCAGCCATTCCATCATGAGACGCAGGTATGACTGATATGTCCCACTGGCTCCGAGTCTGAATGTATCGGGTAAATTCCCAAAAATCCAGGATCTCCAGCCCCTTTATCTCCCACTCAGGTAATGGGTCATCTAGACAGCCATTGAAGAATTCCTTCAATGCCATGTCATTGTACCCCAACCCTCTAGAGAGGGTCCAAAACATTTGGGCCAGGCCACTCACCGAGTCGCCCTGCTGTCGTAAATTCAATATATTTTGGACCCCTCCCCTCCTCTCCTTCTCCGTCTTGGGTGGAAGGATACGGAACCCCAAACTGCTGGATCTATACATTGACGGAGTCGTTCTGTCACGGGAACACACGGGAAACAGTAGATCCAAATGCAGTGGGTTTTATTAAGTATAATCCAAATCGTAGTCATCCAGGCAAGGGTCATGTAAAGTTACATTAGTAACATCATGTAAACACAAACCAGACACTGTGACACTTCAAGCTCAAAGATCTGAATCTGGAAACTTCAAGCTCAACAAAGATCTGACTAAGTTCCAGACTGAATCTTCTAAATCCAGATTGAAAACTTCAAGCTCCAAAAAGATCTCACAGAATGAACTGTTCTGACTGAGTTCCAGACGAAATTTTTCTGTACAACCAACGATTCGGTGAGTTTCACTCTATTCAAAGAACCGATGCTGACCAGTACAAATTTGTTTTCCTCTGCGCCGACAGAGAAGAGTTAACAGACAGCTGCAGGGTTTTGTTAACTAAGTTATCCTCTAAAAAGTTTGCTTTTAGAGATGAAAGATATCCTCTGCCAGGCAGGGAAGATTAGTATTACATGTTAATATTGTTTTATCCTCTTGCTAGAGAAGGTTTATCCTCTGCTTTAAAGGGAAGATTAGCATCATGTGCTAATGTTTTGCATCCTCTGTGTCAGGCAGGGAAGATTCGCGTAAATTGCTAGTAATTTGTGTATCCTTTGCTTTAGGCAGAGAAGATTAGCATTAGCAAGTTTACAAGTGTACCATCTGTTGAACAGATACGTTTTTAGGGTTTGTTTGTGTCGGCACAAAGAAACTCACAAAATGGTTAGAAGGAATGCTAGACTGATTCCAACAACTGAGAAAGCTGGACTAGCTACACCTTTATGGACAGACAGTGAATTCAAGTCTTTGTTAGGAGAACGCATGGACTCCATAGTCGGTCAAATTGGATTTGACCAAGAACATTGGTATTGATGCAGACAAAGTATGGTCAATTGAAGATTGTAAAAAGATACTAGGAACAAATATTCGCAAGAACAATGTGAAAGCCATTATCTGTTGTCACAGAGAATTTAGCTTATCCATTGCACAAGAACAAGCTCAGTGTATTGCTAAGTTAAAAGAACAGAACAAACAATTGCACACTCAAGTGTCCCGTCTCAAGAAAAAGGTGGGGCATCACAAGGCCTCAACCAAATGTGACTCAAAAGACCAACAGTCAGATGAAAGCTATCCTGATTTACAGTCTTTTTATAGAATAGAGGACAATGTCAATGTAAATGCAGTTGAAGTGTGTGGAGCAAGACAAAAGGCTCAGAATAGGGGAAAAGGGGTTGATCCAGTTCCATCTGCAACCCCAATACAAGCAGTCAAAACATATTTAGGTCCTAAAGACATAGAGAGACTTGCTGAAAGTTTGCCATCAGTGCAAAGACATTTTTCTGAGTTTAGGAGAGAGTTGTCCAAAAAGATGCGGCTTCATGATATGTCTCTAGCTGAAGACACCCAGCTAATATCACAGATCTTGACTGAGTCAGAATTCAATGATTTTTAAAATGCTGTAAACAATTCTGAGTTTCAAAATGCCAGAAAAGATGGTCAATGTTTACCTACTCTCTGAATCTGTATTTACACAGACGAAACTGACATTCTTGTACAGTATAGAAAGCATTAAGTCAACAAAAATGTTTTTAAAAAACATGAAATTTGTATTTAACAAGTAAACATTTTGACCAGTGTGGCTCAAACGATGTCACATTAACTAGGTTTTGAAGCATGAATTAAATGTTTTGGGTGAGAAACTACGTTTTGCAGACATGCCGTAGAGTTCTGATGTTCCAGTAAACAGTTGTGACAATTGAGCTTACAGTTTTGAGAATGTTTAGAAAAATGTGCTAAAGCGACAGAGAAAAAACTGTAATATAATTGTACGATTTTTAAGAACCTGAATCCTGGAGCGAAATCTCCATCTCTGAATGTGTGTGTGTCGTCCATGATTCATTCAGTCTTCATGCAGTTTCATGGGTAACACTGATGAGTCAGAATTTACATTTCATTTGCAATTTACTTGAAGTTAACAATCACTTACATTTCAAACATGTTTACCAAAAAAATTATTTCCCTATATATTTGCCCTTTATCATTTAACATTACAGATGTTAAAGTAAAATAAAAGGTTACATTTACCTATTTACCTACTGTACTTATTTTTAGGTAATTTAAATATGTAAACTACTCAATTTTATGTTTAACAATTTTTTTAGTTGTGGCCTTTTAAAAGTTGGATATTTTAAAAAGTAATTTTCTCCAGTACCGATAATTAAACAGTGTAATTTAAGCATATAGGGCATGTCCACCAAAGAGAATTCAATATTATAATAATTTGTTAAAGAAATTCATGTTTCATTAAGTAGGTTTAGGTTTTTACAATATAGTTACAGTACAAGAAAGCATTTGTTGTTACTGTAATGAG
Source organism: Leuciscus idus (assembly GCA_021554675.1). Lineage (NCBI taxonomy): Eukaryota > Metazoa > Chordata > Actinopteri > Cypriniformes > Leuciscidae > Leuciscus > Leuciscus idus. The sequence goes on along the minus strand of CM038628.1, from coordinate 43,709,038 downwards.
GAGGTGTGTCTAGAACCGCTCACCTGACTAAAGCTCACTCACCTTGAGTTACTGTAGTTTACCACAGTTTCCCAACATCACTGAGTTTCCCGTCTCGAACTGGATATTCCTGCAGAGGAACTAGAAATATTAAACACTTTAATGCTCGAGTTTTCTGACTTAAAACAACTACTTTATGCCTTGGTGTAAAATGGCGCACAGTAAAACTCTGAGAATACTTTCACTTCTGACAGCTAAAGGTGCTAAACCTGTTTGGTGAGAAAAATCGAGCTCATGTCATCTAGTTCATAAACAGCTCAGGTAAGACACAGACTAATACCTCACTAGTTTTGAACAGTTATCATTTAAAGGGGTCATATAATGCCATTTTTGTACAAGCTAATATGATTCTTTAGGGTCTAAATTAAAAGTTTGTAATATACTTTAATAAAAAATTCTCATTAGTATTGTAAGAAAACACTCATTTTACCTGGTCAAACACAGCTCTGTTTTCAGCACGCCGTTCAAGTGCATGTGTCTTTAAATGATAATGAGCTTTGCAAAACTGCAATACATCGAAAATCCGCTAGGGGCAGGTCCCAAAAGGGAGCAAATGTCCATACACCCCCATGTTAAAATGTCCGTTTTCACAGCATAAATTCATGTTTTTACAGGTTGGTCCCATGGACTTTTATTGTATTTTTCGATAGGTTCCGAGTGCCTGACAACTGTGAGGGGGGTGAATTTTTTTCTAACTCGTTAGTTTAGATCATTTTAGATATAAAATGTATGACAAATAAGGGCGCGATTCACAGCTTGATTGACAGCTGACAACGAGCATAGGCTGCGCCGAGTGGAATTCCTGAAATTTGACGTCTCGGCCATGATCTGACACGACACATCATACCTGTAAGTTATCCTTTCTGAACATTTGTATTGCAATATGGCGCCGCCCATACCCCCCATAAACGGCCTCAAAACCGTTCTTCAGAAGTCTATGGGTGACGTCACAGACGCTTTGTCCATATTTTTTACAGTCTATGGTCGTACATAAAAAACATGCCGTGTAAACAGCCGCATTCATCGTGAAGCGTGCAAGGTTAATAAAACGTTACACTCACTTCTTCTTCTGGAGGTGCAGCAGGAACACGAATAGTTCCGATCCTTTTTTCAGGAGCAGCTTCTTAGCAAAACCAGCTTTTTAATGACCTCGTTTGTAAAGCAGTCTGGTGAGTGAAATGATTCACGCAAACATGAAAGCATTGAAGTTGATCGTGGGGAATATTCCCTTCGAAAACAAACTCAGCCACTGCATCTTCAGCGGTTTGGATTTAGGAACATCAATATGACTGTGTGTTCCGTATTACACCCAAGAACAGAACACCACACTCGCTTAGACACCATTCTGCTCATAGACAGTGCTCCAGCGTATCAACAATGCGGACTATGATTGACAGCTCGCTCACGAGCGAGGGCGGGTCCGTGTTGAAACGCTGCTGTCAATCAACAATCATGGGAGGGCCGTCGATTTTGTGACGTCACAAAATCGAACAGCTTGATTTGAGATGGGGGGAAACATATAAGAAGATTAAAAAAAAACACTGGATGGATTTTTATCATTATATGATGGTTGTGTACAGGCACTGCCAACACACATTTCAGTACAATCAACTTGTAAAAGTGCATGTACCATTATATGACCCCTTTAAAGATTTTATGATTATGGGCAATTTTTTTTTTTTTTTTAGTGTAGGCCGTTATTAGCTTGGGTTATTTAATCTCATGAATATTAAGTTATGCACAAAGAAGATCATAACATCTTGGATCTGTATATTAAAAGTAGAGTATTTACCCATTTCAAAATGTTAATAAAAACATCATTACATTTGTTTTTGTTTTTATGTGCAGAAATCATTTCAGTAGCACATCAAGTTCTTATTAGTTAGTGATTTCACGGAGTTAACTCTGTACATCCCAGAGCCATTTTAATTTATAAAGATGGATTTACTCTTGCAGATGTGAATTATGAAGGAAAATATGTGAGAAAAATGGCAGAAGGAAGTTGTGCTGCCAAGAGAACGAAGGAAACCTGGAATGTTATCTGACTACATACTTCTACCCGCAGTAAACAACAGAGTGTAATGTAACTATACAAAATTAGAGTATTAAGGAAGAAAGAAAAAATAAAGACGTATGCGTAGCCTTCCGTATCTAGACTCTTTGGTCTTTACCAGAGTAGATCTTCAGTAAACCCTTACAAATAAAACAACAAAAAACATGGATATTGTAGTTAAACCAGAAATCAACTGTGGTTTTGCTACACTAACCATAATATTTGTAGTAAAACTGTGGTTATTCAAATGGTAATCAATCCGGCAAAAAAACAAAACAAAAAAACATGGTCATTACACTTTTACTATAATAAATCCAAGGTTAGGCTAATTGTCTAATTAAGTACGTCACTGATTGCTTCACTGCTAAGAACACTTCCTCCATTAACAGCTCAAAGACTAAAAGTCTCCACGGTAACTCAAGTCAAGTCTCCTTCATTTATATAGCGCTTTTTACAGTATAGATTGTTCCAAAGCAGCTTTACAGTGATATCAGGAAAATAATTGAACAAAGTTTGTTTCGTCTGTAGACTACAGAAGATCTAGAAGAAAGTCATTGTCTGGTTTAAGCCAGTTATTGATTGATTAATTTCCGTTGAAAAAAAAATCATTAGTTATTGATTTACACAACACCGTTTTCAACGTAAATCTCCAGATGGACAGCTCTAAACTAGCAACAATGAACAAATCTTACCTTAGTATTCTTAGACGTGCAGTTCAATCCCTTTACTAGCAAAAGCTGCTGATCCAGTTTAACAGAGGAAACACTAGAGCAGAGTTACTCTGACAGAAACATGCAGTGGAATGAGGAAAACCTGTTCTGTGTGAAAACCCCCTCAGACTACTGCTGAACTAGAGGATTATGTGGAAGAGGGGAGGGAGGATATAAGTTCTCTTACGAGAGGTTCTCTCGTACTGCGTAATATCTTACGCTATGGGGAAATCTCTTTTCCGTGAGATACTGAAGCCAAAAATTATCCTTAATTTTGGAATAATGTAAAACGCGTTGCGGCAGCATGCAGACATAGGCGAAACAGCTCGCGCGCCTATTAGCTGCTCTGCGGCAACTGCAGCAGCCTATTGAAAGGCCCCGTCGTGACGTCAGCTCCAATAAGGGCAAAAAGCCTTTTCAGCGGGACGAGCCTTGCATCGAAGCCGCTGGCCGAGCCGCCTTCTGCTGCCGTTCCTGCTGCGTTATCCGGCGCACTATATCCTTTACAATACTAGTGTGTGTTCGCCGCCACGACACACACTCTCTCTCTCTAAAAGAGCTCGAGCGTTTTTCTTAAGATGTCTCGCACCTTCTGTGGCTCGTGCCGAGCCCCACTCAGCGACGGGGACCGCAATGTCATCTGCGTTTCCTACCTGGGTGAAGGACATGCAGCTCTCGCTCTCGCTGACGGCGGATGCCCTCACTGCGAGCTACTGCCTATGGCGACTCTGAGGACTTGCCTGGCATTCTTCCACGAGACTGCACTCCCGCCCGCTGCGGTACCGCGCCGTAAAAAGCGCCGTGCTCAGCGGGTCCCGGAGCCTCCTCCAACCGTTACAAGCTCGCCGGTTCGCCCGCCAGCTTCACCGCCCGCTTCACCTGAGTCTATCACTCCCGGACAACGGCCGCCGTCTGCCGCCGCTTCCGTTGTGGATGACACTGAAGAAGTGGCGATTGTAGAGGAGGACAGCTGCTCTATCCTGGCGTCAGAAAGTGAGGATTGGTCGAGCTCTGTGGATCTCGCCCCCTCTGCTCCGCGAGTCTTCCGGGAAAAGAGCGAGCATTGAAGCGGAGCTAAAGCGACTGCTCACACAGGCCATGCAGAGCCTCGGCCTCGAGTGGTCGACGCCCGCGGAGCCTGCGCACAACCGGCTGGATGGTTGTTTCCTGCTAGGAGACCGCGTTTCGCCACCTTCTAGACCCGCGCCGTTTCTTCCTGAGTTTCATGAAGAACTCGCGAAATCCTGGTGTGCCCCCTTCTTAGCCAGGGTGCGTACCTCTGCCTCAGCACCATTCTTCGTGGTGGACGATGCTAAAAACAGAGGATATCATTATCTTCCTCTGGTGGAAGAAGCGGTAGCTGCCCATCTTTGCCCGCCCTCTGCTGGACGGCGTGCAAAGACAGCGCTTCCGTCTAAAGCCTGCCGCACTACTTCAGCCATGCACAGCCGCGCTTACACCGCCGCTGGACAGGCTGCATCTGCGTTGCACACAATGGCTACATTGCAGATCTTCCAAGCCAGCCTTCTCCGAAAGCTGGATGAGGACGGGCCGGAAGCTATCAGCGTGCCGGATTTAAGAAGCGCTATGGATCTCGCGCCACTAAATCCGCTGCACAAGCCATAGGGCGGAACATGGCCTCTCTCACCGTTGCTGAGAGACACTTATGGTTGACGCTCTCTGAGATGCCGGACTCGGAGCGCGCTGCGTTCCTCGACGCCCACATCTCTCCTGCCGGTCTCTTTGGATCTTCCGTCAAAGATTTCGCGGACAGATTCGCTGAGGTGCAGAAAATGTCACAAGCCATGAAGCATTTCCTGCCGAAGCGCGCTAGCTCTGCAACAGGCCGCTCTAAACAGCCGTCTGCTCGAAGCTCCCAGCCGCAGCCTCCGCCCACCGCCGCCGCTTCACAGCGTCGACAGGCCCGAGACTCGAGACCGCGCTCTCGCTCTGCCGGCCGCCGCCCCCCACGTGGGCCCCGGCAGAAGGTTGAAATAAAGCCCGAGGCCTCAAAGTCTTCCTAGCCCGCCTAGGAAAACGACGTGTTCAAGTCTCGCTGCGGCCAGACTTCCACCAAAACTTCTCGCTCGTTCAGTTCCAGAAAATGTGACTGTTCCAGTGTATTATGCAGTAAACAAGCCGGTACCACGGCCCGCTTGCCTGCACACAAACGCCGTTTTTACGGCGACCCAGATGAATCTCTCAAAGAGTGTTTTTCCTGGTATTCCGGCCACGGCCGATGGTGTTACTTATGAGTGTAGTAAAAATGCCCGCTGCCCAGTGCCCATTCCTACACACAGACACAGCCCGCCCTACAGGGCTCACGCACATAAAATCGACTCATGTCGGTTGTGCATTAAATGTAGTGAACGTGCCCACGACCCAGTGCCCACAAACACTACACAAAAACGAAACCAACACACATACAGTCAGCTCAGGCCGACTGGGTTTTCAGTGCAGTAAATGTGCCTGTGGTTATACGCCCACATTCACTCACAGACATGACAAGCCCCACGGGGTCACCCCCGCTCGTTCTCCCTCAGCTATCCGCCCAAGGAGAGTCGAGCGCGGACAGGCTGCCCGCTGTGATCAGCGCGCCCCCCGCCTCAAACGCTGCAGATGCGGCGTCTATGTTACAGCATACCGAAGCTCTACGGCCGCCACTATGTCGCGGCCAGAGCCCAGATCTCATTCAACCCCTAGCTATTCGTTCGAATGCATGGGCAAAGCTCCCCGGGGTATCAGAATGGGTGCTGAACATTATAGAAAGAGGCTATTCGCTACAGTTCGCTCGACACCCCCGCAGTTGCGTGGCGCGAATCGAAACCACGGTGGAAAAGGAAGTAGCACATCTACTTCGAGCCGAGATTGCGAAACTGTTGAGCAAAGGGGCCATAGACCCTTTATCTCAAGCTCAGAGCGAAGGGGGTTTGTACAGCAGATATTTTCTGGTACCGAAGAAAGACGGGGGTCTCAGACCCATTCTAGATCTAAGATAGCTGAACAAAGCGCTTGCAAAGCGCCGGTTCAAAATGCTCACGACCAGGAAAATCCTCTCGCAAATTCGCCAAGGGGACTGGTTTGTGTCAATAGATCTGAAGGACGCGTATTTTCAAATACAAATAGCGTCACGTCACAGGCGATTTTTGAGATTCGCCTTCGAGGGCCAGGCATATCAATACACAGTCCTACCGTTTGGCCTGTCCCTAGCACCCGGTACATTCACGATGTGCATGGACGCGGCCCTCGCTCCCCTGAAACTTCGGGGAATGCGAGTTTTGAACTATTTGGACGATTGGCTGGTTCTAGCTCAGACACAGGACCATGTTACTCGAACATCTCGAGAACTTGGGTCTCAAAGTCAATTGGGCGAAGAGTTCACTGTCTCCCAGTCAGAGAATATCTTTTCTGGGCACAGAACTGGACTCGCTGTCTATGACAGCTCAGCTATCGCCACAGTGCAGACTGGACATTCAGCGCATGATGGAAACCTTCCGCTGCGGCGCTATAGTCCCACTCAGAAAGTTTCAAAGGATGCTGAGTCTCATGGCCTCAGCATCATCAGTACTCCAGCTGGGTCTGCTTCGCATGCGCCCACTGCAGTTCTGGTTAAAAGCGCGAGTGCCGCGCCGAGCGTGGACCTCCGGTCTTTTTCGCCTCAAGGTCAATCAGAAATGCATCTCAGCCCTGAAACCTTGGAAAGCGATCGACTGGTACCAGTCAGGTGTAAGCCTGGGGACTTCCTCGAGTGTGAAGGTGGTGTCCACGGACGCCTCCACCTCGGGATGGGGAGCGCTGCTCAAGGGCAGACCGTTCTTTGGCCAGTGGTCAGAACGGGAAAAGCTTCTACACATTAACTGCTTGGAAATGATAGCAGTCGACAACGCACTGAGGCGCTTTTGTCCCCAGATAGCAGGACACCACATCTTGGGCCGTTCAGACAACATGTGAGTGGTGGCCTATATAAATCGCCAGGGAGGTATCAGGTCCCGAAACCTTTACAGGCAATTTGCGCTCGCTGAGAGCAGCGCACGTGCCCGGCCACCTGAACGTGGGACCAGACAGACTGTCCAGGAACAATGTTCCAGCAGGAGAATGGTCCTTACACCCACAGACAGTCCAGCTGCTGTGGGAGACATTCGGCAGAGCGGAAGTAGACCTGTTTGCGTCTCAAGAAAACGCTCACTGTCCGAAGTTTTTCTCCAAGAGCATGGACGCGCTGGCCCACGTCTGGCCCCGCTGCCCGCTCTATGCTTTTCCCCCCATCGCGCTCCTACCTCAGGTATTAGAGCGGATCAGGGACAACGGATGCTCAGTGCTACTAGTAGCTCCGTTCTGGAAGAACCAGGCCTGGTTCCCAGTTCTGATGCAGCTGACAAGCACTGCCCCATGGCCGATACCGGTGAGGAGGGACCTCCTCTCTCAAGCCAGGGGTTCGATCTGGCATCCTCGCCCGGAGCTTTGGTCCCTACATGTGTGGGCCATCAACAGGTACCCGCTAGCCTCCCGGAGGGAGTGCTAAACACGATCACGCAGGCTAGAGCCCCCTCTACGAGACGGCTCTATTCCTCGAAATGGTCTGTGTTCTCTGGCTGGTGCACAGCCCGTGGCATATCACCCCCAGATTGTGGGGTAACAGAGGTTCTTTCCTTCCTACAAGAGCTACTGGACAAGGGCAGGACCCCATCCACGCTCAAAGTTTACGTGGCGGCTATAGCAGCGTTTACTAAACCAACGCTTGGCCAGTCACTTGGAAGGAACGATCTGGTCATTCGCTTCCTTAGAGGAGCTAAGAGGCTAAACCCTCCCAGACCCCCCCATATGGGACCTTTCCACGGTCTTGGAGGCCATGAAAGGTGCCCCATTCGAGCCGATCCAATCAGTGGATATCAAACACTTGTCTTTCAAGACAGTATTTCTTCTGGCTCTCGCTTCAGTGAAGCGTATTGGGAACTTGCAAGCGCTCTCAGTGAGCGCGACATGTATGGAGTTTGGGCCAAATGACTCGAAAGTCATACTCAAACCGAGGCATGGGTACGTTCCTAAATCCCTCAACACACCGATCAGGTCTCAGGTGATTTCCCTGTCAGCCCTGCCGGTCTCTAACGAGGAGAAGGACGCCAGCCTCCTTTGCCCGGTCAGGGCATTAAGGGCTTATGTGTCTCGCTCATCTGTCTTCAGACAGACAGAGCAGCTCTTTGTCTCGTTCTACGGACGTTCTAAGGGACTAGCCGTGTCGAAACAGAGCCTATCCTTAGAGCTGGCTTACGCCTCTAAGGGCCTGCAGTGCCCGTTAGGTGTTAGAGTGCACTCCACAAGAGGCATGGCCTCATCGTGGGCTTGGTCTAGTGGGATTGCCTTACAAGATATATGTATGGCGGCAGGCTGGGCCTCCCCGTCTACATTTATAAGGTTTTATAACCTAGAGGTTCCCGCTTTACAGGCTAAGCTGCTTTCGGTCTGTTAAATCGGTATTGTCTGCCCCGATGTTTTCGGCCCAGAATACTAAAACTGCTTGAGCAACGCTCGCTGATCGATCGTGCAGCTCTATGGGCAGTGTGTAAGACCCATAATATTCACCAGACTAGGCCGAGTTTCGCCCTGGCTGTGTGTGAAACACTATGGATATAATTGCTCCTTATAGGATGCTATTTATTATAGGAATGATGCTATTCTAGCCCCTCTTCCTGGACTCTCTGTGAGTCCCATGATGATCATGTGCTATATGGGCCCCCGGGCACCTGCCCTTGGGACTTTGGTACTGGATCTCAGCACGCACAGCGTTTTACACTGTGTTCCCCATAGCGTAAGATATTACGCAGTACGAGAGAACCTCTCGTAAGAGAACGTACTCGGTTACTAACGTAACCTTGGTTCTCTCTAGAGAGGGAACGAGTACTGCATATCTTGCCGTGCCTGCAACACGCTCTGGTTCGCTCCGGCGATGAAAACCAGCTATACCAGCCTCTCGAGCTACATTTATAGCCCAAGGCCACGCCCCTTTCGGCGGGACGTGACGCAGTGGGCGCGAAGCGCCCTCATTGGAACTGACGTCATGACGGGGCCTTTCGATAGGCTGCTGCAGTTGCCGCAGAGCAGCTAATAGGCGCGCGAGCTGTTTCGCCTATGTCTGCATGCTGCCGCAACGCGTTTTACATTATTCCAAAATTAAGGATAATTTTTGGCTTCAGTATCTCGCGGAAAAGAGATTTCCCCATAGCGTAAGATATACGCAGTACTCGTTCCCTCTCTAGAGAGAACCAAGGTTACGTTAGTAACCGAGTACGACTTTTAGCAAGACAGAAGAAACATTTAGAAGATTTACTAAGTACTGACTGAATGGGTGCCAAAACTTTTTGCACATTTCCTTTTTTTTGGATGAAAAAGCAGTTTGACCCTCCGTCAGCAGGTGGCGCTAGTGTAACAGCTGAAATATGAGTTATTACCTATTTTTTACAGTCTATGGTTATTACCCTTGTAAATAACAGGTGCGCTTTTTAGAAATGCGACAAATCAAAATGATGATATAAACACAGTAAGGTAAACATTGTCATAATTCAACAATAAAGGAATATGTATTAATTTATTTGTTCTGCCCTTAAAGCGCGAGCCTAGAACTTTAAAACCTCTTAAAATTATAATTCTTATAGAATTAATCTTATAGAATTTAAGACTTTGTTTTATAAATTTGATACAACTGAATTTAAGATGAACCATTGAACTTTTTTTAAATGTGTACAGCTAATTATAAATACTGTAAACTAAAACCCACACCATAACCTTACAGAGGTTATTTTACATTGCATTTATTGAAAAAGATATGATTTACTTCATATATTGTTTACATGCATTTGGCAAATGATTTAATCCGGATCCGCTTACATTACATTGATTCAAGGCCATGATTCTGGTGTTTCTGCCGCCACTGTTACAGCGACAGGAATATGGAGGATTTACAGGAAAATTTGTCCTCAAAGTATAGTTATATATGTATTGCCTTTTTCTTCTTCTTAAATGATTTTATATAAAGCATTGTGAATCACACTGTGTGTGAAATGTGCAATATAAACAGAATCGCAGTGTCCTGTAGAGGACAAACTGTGTTAAAGGTGTTGTATTATTGCACTTCCACAAGAGGGAGCCATTCCCTTTCACTGTTTCTGCACAAATACAACAAGCATATCTACATGTGTTTATACAGATAACAACATACAAGTATGCGAAAGGAAACTCAACCTCTCCAGTCCACAGAAAAACATTTATTGAAAGTAAAAAAAGTAATTTATGTAAATAGATTACCATCACCAGATTTACATTTACATTTATTAGTTTAGCAGACACTTTTATCAAAAGCGACTTACAAATGAGAGCAACAGAAGCAGTGAAACTAACAGTAGGACAACAATATGCAAGTGCTGTGACCCTTCCCAGTTTACAGTTTTTTTTTATTCGCTTTGGTACTATTTTCAGAAGTTAGGTGTACATTTTCAAAACTCTTAGTGCTAATATCACAACAGATCATCAAAAGTGCACTTTTTTCAAACATTTCATCATGTTTTCAATTGTTTTAGCACAATACACAAAATCACAAAGTATCCTTTTCACAACACAAAATAAGAGTTTCATCTACATAAATGTTTCATTCACAGTCACTGCCTTTCATAAAGCTCTTACTATCAAACCTTTGATTTGTATCTCTTCTTGTTCAGTTTAATACATTTGTCTATGATTTAATCCAACTGATCTTAATGGTCAATCAATTAATCATTTGGTACACCTATAGATTTCTATAGATATTGATTCTATATACAGTTTCTATAGAACTTGTTTGCAATTTCTGATATGGATAACCAAATGTAATGAATTCTTTGTACATAAGTGATTTATAGATAATAACCACCATGATGTTCAAAGTGTGTGCACACGCATGTATGTGTGTGTGTGTGTGTGTGTGTGTGTGTGTGTGTGTGTGTGTGTGTGTGTGTGTGTGTGTGTGTGTGTGTGTGTGTGTGTGTGAGAGAGAGAGAGAGAGAGAGAGAGAGAGAGAGAGAGCATTTGTGAAAATGTATAAGGGAGAGGAAACAGTCAATGACTGTAAAACATCAGATTGATCAGAGATGCATCAGTAGAAAGGAGACAGATGGCATCAAATACAGCATTTTACATTACAGTACGTATGCCATGTGATACTGTAAACATGGTAGAGACATGGTTGTTACATTACTGTACCTCACCCTTCATCTGTAAAGGTCCACTACTGTATATTCAGTCAAATAGTCAAAATCATTTACTGTATTCATTGCCAGCAAACTCTGTTCTAGCACAGAACCTCATGGCTGAGCTTCATCACACCTTCTGATAACACACTGGATAGATACTATTACAAACATTATTGATTCAATTACATAAGTTAGGTTATGCACGTGTATTTTCTAATGTGGCATAGCCTGTATTACTGTTATTACAGTTTTTTTTATTCGCTTTGGTACTATTTTCACAAGTAAGGTGTACATTTTCAAAACTCTTAGTACAAAAATCCAAACTGATCACACTTGTAACAGCTGGTCATTCTTTCAAAACCTGATCTCATGCTTTCATTACAGTTATACACTTTTCAGTCCACATAACCATAGTTTCAAACACAAGATTATTGTAATATGTAATGAGAACATTTGGTTTAATCACAGAAACACAACAGTATAATCTTCTTTCAGTTTAGTACTTTTAACAATCAGTTCATTCAACAGCAAACAATGCAAGATACATGTTTCAAATCACCGTTGTTGCTGAATTAATTACAGTAATACAGGCTATGCCACAGAGAAAAAACACGTGCATAACCTAACTTATGTAATTGAATCAATAATGTTTGTAATAGTATCTATCCAGTGTGTTATCAGAAGGTGTGATGAAGCTCAGCCATGAGGTTCTGTGCTAGAACAGAGTTTGCTGGCAATGAATACAGTAAATGATTTTGACTATTTGACTGAATATACTGTAGTGGACCTTTACAGATGAAGGGTGAGGTACAGTAATGTAACAACCATGTCTCTACCATGTTTACAGTATCACATGGCATACATACTGTAATGTAAAATGCTGTATTTGATGCCATCTGTCTCCTTTCTACTGATGCATGTCTGATCAATCTGATGTTTTACAGTCATTGACTGTTTCCTCTCTCTTATACTCTATTCTGCTTTACAGTATTTGCACAAATGGCAAATTTCTCTGTATCTTTCTCTCTCTCAAACACACACACACAAACACAGACACACACACACACACACACACACACACATGCGTGTCCTTTGAACATCATGGTGGTTATTATCTATAAATCACTTATGTACAAATAATTCATTACATTTGGTTATCCATATCAGAAATTGCAAACAAGTTCTATAGAAACTGTATATAGAATCAATATCTATAGAAATCTATACGTGTAACAAATGATTCATTGATTAACCATTAAGATCATTTGGATTAAATCATAGACAAATGTATTACATTTTTTTTCGATTGCTAAACGACAGTGAGCACAACTGGAGCTACATGTGCAAAACTCTATAACTACAGTCTGCACTAACAGTCACCTGAGCTAAACAGTTCACATCACCTGCAACACTCACTCCAAGCAACACAACTCTTAACACATGGCTCAAAACAGTCTCAGTGCAGCCAAACACTACACACAGCCCTCACTGAGATAACACACACTGTCACTCAGAACACACTGAGAGGAAACACACTACACACAACCCTCACTGAGATAACACACACTGTCACTCAGAACACACTGAGAGGAAACACACTACACACAACCCTCACTGAGATAACACACACTGTCACTCAGAACACACTGAGAGGGAACACACTACACACAACCCTCACTGAGATAACACACACTGTCACTCAGAACACACTGAGAGGAAACACACTACACACAACCCTCACTGAGATAACACACACTGTCACTCAGAACACACTGAGAGGAAACACACTACACACAACCCTCACTGAGATAACACACACTGTCACTCAGAACACACTGAGAGTAACACACTACACACACCCCTCACTGAGATAACACACACTGTCACTCAGAACACACTGAGAGTAACACACTACACACAACCCTCACTGAGATAACACACACTGTCACTCAGAACACACTGAGAGGAAAAACACTACACACAACCCTCACTGAGATAACACACACTGTCACTCAGAACACACTACACACAACCCTCACTGAGATAACACACACTGTCACTCAGAACACACTGAGAGTAACACACTACACACAACTCTCACTGAGATAACACACACTGTCACTCAGAACACACTGAGAGGAAAAACACTACACACAACCCTCACTGAGATAACACACACTGTCACTCAGAACACACTACACACACCCCTCACTGAGATAACACACACTGTCTCTCAGAACACACTACACACAACCCTCACTGAGATAACACACACTGTCTCTCAGAACACACTACACACAACCCTCACTGAGATAACACACACTGTCACTCAGAACACACTGAGAGGAACACACTACACACAACCCTCACTGAGATAACACACACTGTCACTCAGAACACACTGAGAGGAAACACACTACACACAACCCTCACTGATATAACACACACTGTCTCTCAGAACACACTGAGAGGAACACACTACACACAACCCTCACTGAGTTAACACACACTGTCACTCAGAACACACTGAGAGGAAACACACTACACACAACCCTCACTGAGATAACACACACTGTCACTCAGAACACACTGAGAGGAAACACACTACACACAACCCTCACTGAGATAACACACACTGTCACTCAGAACACACTGAGAGGAAACACACTACACACAACCCTCACTGAGATAACACACACTGTCCCTCAGAACACACTGAGAGGAACACACTACACACAACCCTCACTGAGATAACACACACTGTCACTCAGAACACACTGAGAGGATACACACTACACACAACCCTCACTGAGATAACACACACTGTCTCTCAGAACACACTGAGAGTAACACACTACACACAACCCTCACTGAGATAACACACACTGTCCCTCAGAACACACTGAGAGGAAACACACTACACACAACCCTCACTGAGATAACACACACTGTCACACAGAACACACTGAGAGGAAACACACTACACACAACCCTCACTGAGATAACACACACTGTCCCTCAGAACACACTGAGAGGAAACACACTACACACAACCCTCACTGAGATAACACACACTGTCACTCAGAACACACTGAGAGGAACACACTACACACAACCCTCACTGAGATAACACACACTGTCACTCAGAACACACTGAGAGGAAACACACTACACACAACCCTCACTGAGATAACACACACTGTCCCTCAGAACACACTGAGAGGAACACACTACACACAACCCTCACTGAGATAACACACACTGTCACTCAGAACACACTGAGAGGATACACACTACACACAACCCTCACTGAGATAACACACACTGTCCCTCAGAACACACTACACACAACCCTCACTGAGATAACACACACTGTCCCTCAGAACACACTGAGAGTAACACACTACACACAACCCTCACTGAGATAACACACACTGTCACTCAGAACACACTGAGAGGATACACACTACACACAACCCTCACTGAGATAACACACACTGTCACTCAGAACACACTGAGAGGATACACACTACACACAACCCTCACTGAGATAACACACACTGTCACTCAGAACACACTGAGAGTAACACACTACACACAACCCTCACTGAGATAACACACACTGTCCCTCAGAACACACTGAGAGGAAACACACTACACACAACCCTCACTGAGATAACACACACTGTCACTCAGAACACACTGAGAGGAAACACACTACACACAACCCTCACTGAGATAACACACACTGTCACTCAGAACACACTGAGAGGAAACACACTACACACAACCCTCACTGAGATAACACACACTGTCACTCAGAACACACTGAGAGTAACACACTACACACAACCCTCATTGAGATAACACACACTGTCACTCAGAACACACTGAGAGGAAACACACTACACACAACCCTCACTGAGATAACACACACTGTCCCTCAGAACACACTGAGAGGAAACACACTACACACAACCCTCACTGAGATAACACACACTGTCACTCAGAACACACTGAGAGTAACACACTACACACACCCCTCACTGAGATAACACACACTATCACTCAGAACACACTGAGAGGAAACACACTACACACAACCCTCACTGAGATAACACACACTGTCACTCAGAACACACTGAGAGGAAACACACTACACACAACCCTCACTGAGATAACACACACTGTCACTCAGAACACACTGAGAGGAACACACTACACACACCCCTCACTGAGATAACACACACTGTCACTCAGAACACACTGAGAGGAAACACACTACACACAACCCTCACTGAGATAACACACACTGTCACTCAGAACACACTGAGAGGAAACACACTACACACAACCCTCACTGAGATAACACACACTGTCCCTCAGAACACACTGAGAGGAAACACACTACACACAACCCTCACTGAGATAACACACACTGTCACTCAGAACACACTGAGAGGATACACACTACACACAACCCTCACTGAGATAACACACACTGTCCCTCAGAACACACTACACACAACCCTCACTGAGATAACACACACTGTCCCTCAGAACACACTGAGAGGAAACACACTACACACAACCCTCACTGAGATAACACACACTGTCCCTCAGAACACACTGAGAGGAAACACACTACACACACCCCTCACTGAGATAACACACACTGTCACTCAGAACACACTGAGAGGATACACACTACACACAACCCTCACTGAGATAACACACACTGTCCCTCAGAACACACTACACACAACCCTCACTGAGATAACACACACTGTCCCTCAGAACACACTGAGAGTAACACACTACACACAACCCTCACTGAGATAACACACACTGTCACTCAGAACACACTGAGAGGATACACACTACACACAACCCTCACTGAGATAACACACACTGTCCCTCAGAACACACTACACACAACCCTCACTGAGATAACACACACTGTCCCTCAGAACACACTGAGAGTAACACACTACACACAACCCTCACTGAGATAACACACACTGTCACTCAGAACACACTGAGAGGATACACACTACACACAACCCTCACTGAGATAACACACACTGTCACTCAGAACACACTGAGAGGATACACACTACACACAACCCTCACTGAGATAACACACACTGTCCCTCAGAACACACTGAGAGGAAACACACTACACACAACCCTCACTGAGATAACACACACTGTCACTCAGAACACACTGAGAGGATACACACTACACACAACCCTCACTGAGATAACACACACTGTCACTCAGAACACACTGAGAGGAAACACACTACACACAACCCTCACTGAGATAACACACACTGTCACTCAGAACACACTGAGAGTAACACACTACACACACCCCTCACTGAGATAACACACACTATCACTCAGAACACACTGAGAGGAAACACACTACACACAACCCTCACTGAGATAACACACACTGTCACTCAGAACACACTGAGAGGAAACACACTACACACAACCCTCACTGAGATAACACACACTGTCACTCAGAACACACTGAGAGGAAACACACTACACACAACCCTCACTGAGATAACACACACTGTCACTCAGAACACACTGAGAGGAACACACTACACACAACCCTCACTGAGATAACACACACTGTCTCTCAGAACACACTGAGAGTAACACACTACACACAACCCTCACTGAGATAACACACACTGTCCCTCAGAACACACTGAGAGTAACACACTACACACAACCCTCATTGAGATAACACACACTGTCCCTCAGAACACACTGAGAGTAACACACTACACACAACCCTCACTGAGATAACACACACTGTCCCTCAGAACACACTGAGAGTAACACACTACACACAACCCTCACTGAGATAACACACACTGTCCCTCAGAACACACTGAGAGGAAACACACTACACACAACCCTCACTTCACACTGTCACTCAGAACACACTGAGAGTAACACACTACACACAACCCTCACTGAGATAACACACACTGTCCCTCAGAACACACTGAGAGGAAACACACTACACACAACCCTCACTGAGATAACACACACTGTCACTCAGAACACACTGAGAGGAAACACACTACACACAACCCTCACTGAGATAACACACACTGTCACTCAGAACACACTGAGAGGAAACACACTACACACAACCCTCACTGAGATAACACACACTGTCACACAGAACACACTGAGAGGAAACACACTACACACAACCCTCACTGAGATAACACACACTGTCTCTCAGAACACACTGAGAGGAAACACACTACACACAACCCTCACTGAGATAACACACACTGTCACTCAGAACACACTGAGAGTAACACACTACACACAACCCTCACTGAGATAACACACACTGTCACTCAGAACACACTGAGAGGAAACACACTACACACAACCCTCACTGAGATAACACACACTGTCCCTCAGAACACACTGAGAGGAAACACACTACACACAACCCTCACTGAGATAACACACACTGTCACTCAGAACACACTGAGAGTAACACACTACACACAACCCTCACTGAGATAACACACACTGTCCCTCAGAACACACTGAGAGGAAACACACTACACACAACCCTCACTGAGATAACACACACTGTCACTCAGAACACACTGAGAGTAACACACTACACACAACCCTCACTGAGATAACACACACTGTCACTCAGAACACACTGAGAGTAACACACTACACACAACCCTCACTGAGATAACACACACTGTCACTCAGAACACACTACACACAACCCTCACTGAGATAACACACACTGTCTCTCAGAACACACTGAGAGGAAACACACTACACACAACCCTCACTGAGATAACACACACTGTCACTCAGAACACACTGAGAGGAAACACACTACACACAACCCTCACTGAGATAACACACACTGTCACTCAGAACACACTGAGAGGAAACACACTACACACAACCCTCACTGAGATAACACACACTGTCCCTCAGAACACACTGAGAGGAACACACTACACACAACCCTCACTGAGATAACACACACTGTCACTCAGAACACACTGAGAGTAACACACTACACACAACCCTCACTGAGATAACACACACTGTCTCTCAGAACACACTGAGAGTAACACACTACACACAACCCTCACTGAGATAACACACACTGTCACTCAGAACACACTGAGAGTAACACACTACACACAACCCTCACTGAGATAACACACACTGTCACTCAGAACACACTGAGAGTAACACACTACACACAACCCTCACTGAGATAACACACACTGTCACTCAGAACACACTGAGAGTAACACACTACACACAACCCTCACTGAGATAACACACACTGTCACTCAGAACACACTACACACACCCCTCACTGAGATAACACACACTGTCACTCAGAACACACTGAGAGTAACACACTACACACAACCCTCACTGAGATAACACACACTGTCACTCAGAACACACTACACACACCCCTCACTGAGATAACACACACTGTCACTCAGAACACACTGAGAGTAACACACTACACACAACCCTCACTGAGATAACACACACTGTCACTCAGAACACACTACACACACCCCTCACTGAGATAACACACACTGTCACTCAGAACACACTGAGAGTAACACACTACACACAACCCTCACTGAGATAACACACACTGTCACTCAGAACACACTACACACAACCCTCACTGAGATAACACACACTGTCTCTCAGAACACACTGAGAGGAAACACACTACACACAACCCTCACTGAGATAACACACACTATCACTCAGAACACACTGAGAGGAAACACACTACACACAACCCTCACTGAGATAACACACACTGTCACTCAGAACACACTACACACAACCCTCACTGAGATAACACACACTGTCCCTCAGAACACACTGAGAGGAAACACACTACACACAACCCTCACTGAGATAACACACACTGTCACTCAGAACACACTACACACAACCCTCACTGAGATAACACACACTGTCACTCAGAACACACTACACACAACCCTCACTGAGATAACACACACTGTCCCTCAGAACACACTGAGAGGAACACACTACACACAACCCTCACTGAGATAACACACACTGTCACTCAGAACACACTGAGAGTAACACACTACACACAACCCTCACTGAGATAACACACACTGTCACTCAGAACACACTGAGAGTAACACACTACACACAACCCTCACTGAGATAACACACACTGTCACTCAGAACACACTGAGAGGAAACACACTACACACAACCCTCACTGAGATAACACACACTGTCACTCAGAACACACTGAGAGGAAACACACTACACACAACCCTCACTGAGATAACACACACTGTCACTCAGAACACACTGAGAGGAAACACACTACACACAACCCTCACTGAGATAACACACACTGTCTCTCAGAACACACTGAGAGTAACACACTACACACAACCCTCACTGAGATAACACACACTGTCACTCAGAACACACTGAGAGGAAACACACTACACACACCCCTCACTGAGATAACACACACTGTCACTCAGAACACACTACACACAACCCTCACTGAGATAACACACACTGTCCCTCAGAACACACTGAGAGGAACACACTACACACAACCCTCACTGAGATAACACACACTGTCACTCAGAACACACTACACACAACCCTCACTGAGATAACACACACTGTCCCTCAGAACACACTGAGAGGAAACACACTACACACAACCCTCACTGAGATAACACACACTGTCTCTCAGAACACACTGAGAGGAACACACTACACACAACCCTCACTGAGATAACACACACTGTCACTCAGAACACACTGAGAGTAACACACTACACACAACCCTCACTGAGATAACACACACTGTCACTCAGAACACACTGAGAGTAACACACTACACACAACCCTCACTGAGATAACACACACTGTCCCTCAGAACACACTGAGAGGAAACACACTACACACAACCCTCACTGAGATAACACACACTGTCACTCAGAACACACTGAGAGGAACACACTACACACAACCCTCACTGAGATAACACACACTGTCCCTCAGAACACACTGAGAGGAACACACTACACACAACCCTCACTGAGATAACACACACTGTCCCTCAGAACACACTGAGAGGAAACACACTACACACAACCCTCACTGAGATAACACACACTGTCACTCAGAACACACTGAGAGGAAACACATTACACACAACCCTCACTGAGATAACACACACTGTCACACAGAACACACTGAGAGTAACACACTACACACAACCCTCACTGAGATAACACACACTGTCACTCAGAACACACTGAGAGGAAACACACTACACACAACCCTCACTGAGATAACACACACTGTCCCTCAGAACACACTGAGAGGAAACACACTACACACAACCCTCACTGAGATAACACACACTGTCTCTCAGAACACACTGAGAGGAAACACACTACACACAACCCTCACTGAGATAACACACACTGTCACTCACAACACACTGAGAGGAAACACACTACACACAACCCTCACTGAGATAACACACACTGTCACTCAGAACACACTGAGAGTAACACACTACACACAACCCTCACTGAGATAACACACACTGTCACTCAGAACACACTGAGAGTAACACACTACACACAACCCTCACTGAGATAACACACACTGTCACTCAGAACACACTGAGAGGAAACACACTACACACAACCCTCACTGAGATAACACACACTGTCACTCAGAACACACTGAGAGGAAACACACTACACACACCCCTCACTGAGATAACACACACTGTCACTCAGAACACACTGAGAGGAACACACTACACACAACCCTCACTGAGATAACACACACTGTCTCTCAGAACACACTGAGAGTAACACACTACACACAACCCTCACTGAGATAACACACACTGTCACTCAGAACACACTGAGAGGAAACACACTACACACAACCCTCACTGAGATAACACACACTGTCACTCAGAACACACTACACACACCCCTCACTGAGATAACACACACTGTCCCTCAGAACACACTGAGAGTAACACACTACACACAACCCTCACTGAGATAACACACACTGTCCCTCAGAACACACTGAGAGGAACACACTACACACAACCCTCACTGAGATAACACACACTGTCCCTCAGAACACACTGAGAGGAACACACTACACACAACCCTCACTGAGATAACACACACTGTCCCTCAGAACACACTGAGAGGAACACACTACACACACCCCTCACTGAGATAACACACACTGTCTCTCAGAACACACTGAGAGGAAACACACTACACACAACCCTCACTGAGATAACACACACTGTCACTCAGAACACACTGAGAGGAAACACACTACACACAACCCTCACTGAGATAACACACACTGTCTCTCAGAACACACTGAGAGTAACACACTACACACAACCCTCACTGAGATAACACACACTGTCTCTCAGAACACACTGAGAGGAAACACACTAGCATCAAACACCAATACAGAAAATACAAACTTTTCATCTTTACAGTTTGAACAATTTCAGTGACTTCATACAAAGTAATATTTTCTTCAAAGAAAAGAGTGACATTCTTTCACATGATTTATTTAAATTTTTAGAACATAACAATTCTTTAAGGTAAATTAAAATTAGCAGTTTGTGTCTGTAGTAATTTACGGAATTACAGTAATGAGAAAAAAAAGGTAGAAACTAAAAGTACATACTGTAATTCGAACAAATAATTGAGGGGCTAATCCTGCCTCTCTCTAGCATCAGGACACAGGTTTACATCAACATCACATCTAATGTTC
Source organism: Leuciscus idus (assembly GCA_021554675.1). Classification (NCBI taxonomy): domain Eukaryota; kingdom Metazoa; phylum Chordata; class Actinopteri; order Cypriniformes; family Leuciscidae; genus Leuciscus; species Leuciscus idus. The sequence goes on along the minus strand of CM038628.1, from coordinate 43,687,115 downwards.
TCTCTTGCCATGAGAACCTTCTGGAGTGCCTTATCCATCCCTGGCAGTCCTCTGGACTCGTGTCCTCACATCCGGCACGCATCCGCCCTCTCCCTGCCACCCTTCCCTCCACGAACCCGTCTTCCTTGTTCCATTTCCAAAATTAGTCTTTCTGAGCTCTACCTATATATATATGTGTGTGTGTGTGTGTGTGTGTGTGTGTGTGTGTGTGTGTGTGTGTGTGTGTGTGTGTGTGTGTGTTCACTAACAAGTCTAAAACAAGACCCCTGCTTAGCCTTTCAGCTGAAACTGCACTCATCAGTGTTTGAAAGGCACAATGCTGAAATCTATTCTGTTTTGAATGTGTGGTTCACAGTTTTGACAGCAGTGTGTTAGCATTTGAACAAAGTGCTGTAAATCCACAGTGTTGTGCAGGTTGTGGTTAAAGTCATGGGATAAGTGTGTAGAGTTTTGAAAACTGTGTTCAAGCAATGAAAAACGAACTAGAGTTTGGTCCACATGAACTGCTGCTCTGCAGACTGTAGTTAGAGTTTTGCACATTGTGACTCCAGTTGTGCCCACTGTCGTTTAGCAAAAAAAACTGTAATGTTCCTTATTCTGCCTGACTGTACCCGTTGGAATTGCTATTTAGTAAAAGTTTGTATTGGAGCCTTTTTGCCTTTGCCTTCTTCTGCCTGCACCACACCCTGACAGAATAACAGACCACAAAAGGAAAAAAGAAAAGTAAAATGGGAGTTCTCCTCACCCTGTCTGTTTCTCGACTGGTGACCTGCTTCCAGGAGGGTCGCCAGATCGAGGAGTATGTCACAGAGTTCCTGGAGCTGTCTAATGGGGTAAGCTGGGCGGATGATGTCCAAAAAATTGTCTTCTGGCAAGGACTTGACGATCATCTGCAACAGCAAGCTCCAGCAGCAGCGATCCCGGGGACGTTTGCTCAATATCTGGACCACGTGTTATGGTTGAGCGGCTCAGCTTTTACTGTGTGTGAGGCTGAACATGACATCGCCGCTCAACCACCGTCACCAGCCTCCGTCACCACCTGTCCAGAGTCTTGTCCCGTCAAGACCGCCCGGTCAGAGCCTCGTCCCGCTGAAACCACCATTCCAGAGTCTCATCATGTCGAGATCACCCTTCCTAAGTCCCCTGTTCCTGTCCTTGTCCAGAGTCCTGAGGAAACTAACCTAATTGACTTTGATACCGAACCTGATTTTCTTCACGATTTTTTTCAGGGAGGTGGAGTTGCCGTGGGTCTGCCGGCCTACAGCTCCTGCCTGGTCGGTGGATCCCCGGTCTCCGCCTCCAACCTCCGCGACCCGAACTCGCCCTCAGCCCGACAGTCCATTAACGTCCCCTTGGCTCCTACCTCCCTCAGCTCCACCGTGGCCCATCGGGTCACCAGTTCTGCCAGGCTCCCTCGTCCCCCCGGATCCACCTTGGTCACTCGTCGACCTTCCCTCACCTCTGGACTGCACTCCTCTGGCTACGCCTCATCCCTTCATCCCCACGGCTCTATCGGACTCCTCACTCCCTTCAGTTCCTCCTTGGTCCTCACTCCCTCTGTCTCCACTGCGCCCATCTGTGTCCCCGCCTGCACCTCAGTCGCCAGAGCCGGCGGCCCCGCCATGTCCAGCCGGACCCTCTACGTCGCCTGGACGCGCCGGCTCTCCGGCTCCACCCTGGTCTCCTCTCCCACCTTCTTCGCCCCCGTCAGTCGGCCCCCTGGAGTCATCAGCCCTGTCTCCTCCATGGCTCCTCCCTCGGTTGGCTTCGTCCTGGCCGCCTGCGCAGCCTGCTCTGCCCTGGCCGCCTGCGCAGCCTGCTCCGCCCTGGCCGCCTGCCTTCAGTCTGCCCTTACCCGCTCTTCGTCCTCCTCCTGAGTCCCCTCCCTCCCTCCGCAGTTAGTCCTTCTACAGTGCGAGGACGCGCCTACCGGGAGTGGGGAGTAATGTCACAGTTGTGTTCTGTTTAGTTTGTTTTCATTGGACTTGTCTACCTGTCATCTCGTCACGTGTCACTCAAATTGAGTCATTAAATAAATATTATATAAGGAGATGTTTGTACAGTGGGTACGGAAAGTATTCAGACCCCCTTAAATTTTTCACTCTTTGTTATATTGCAGCCATTTGCTAAAATCATTTAAGTTCATTTTTTTTCCTCATTATTGTACACACAGCACCCCATATTGACAGAAAAACACAGAATTGTTGACATTTTTGCACATTTATTAAAAAAGAAAAACTGAAATATCACATGGTCCTAAGTATTCAGACCCTTTGCTGTGACACTCATATATTTAACTCAGGTACTGTCCATTTCTTCTGATCATCCTTGAGATGGTTCTACACCTTCATTTGAGTCCAGCTGTGTTTGATTATACTTATTGGACTTGATTAGGAAAGCCACACACCTGTCTATATAAGACCTTACAGCTCACAGTGCATGTCAGAGCAAATGAGAATCATGAGGTCAAAGGAACTGCCTGAAGAGCTCAGAGACAGAATTGTGGCAAGGCACAGATCTGGCCAAGGTTACAAAAAAATGTCTGCTGCACTTAAGGTTCCTAAGAGCACAGTGGCCTCCATAATCCTTAAATGGAAGACGTTTGGGACGACCAGAACCCTTCCTAGAGCTGGCCGTCCGGCCAAACTGAGCTATCGGGGGAGAAGAGCCCAAAGATCACTGTGGCTGAGCTCCAGAGATGCAGTCGGGAGATGGGAGAAAGTTGTAGTCAACCATCACTGCAGCCATCCACCAGTCGGGGCTTTATGGCAGAGTGGCCCGACGGAAGCCTCTCCTCAGTGCAAGACACATGAAAGCACACCTGAAGGACTCCAAGATGGTGATAAATAAGATTCTCTGGTCTGATGAGGCCATGATAGAACTTTTTGGCCTATATTCTAAGCGGTATGTGTGGAGAAAACCAGGCACTGCTCATCACCTGTCCAATACAGTCTCAACAGTGAAGCATGGTGGTGGCAGCGTCATGCTGTGGGGGTGTTTTTCAGCTGCAGGGACAGGACGACTGGTTGCAATCGAGGGAAAGATGAATGCGGCCAAGTACAGGGATATCCTGGACGAAAACCTTCTCCAGAATGCTCTGGACCTCAGACTGGGCCGAAGGTTCACCTTCCAACAAGACAATGACCCTAAGCACACAGCTAAAATAACGAAGGAGTGGCTTCACAACAACTCCGTGACTGTTCTTGAATGGCCCAGCCAGAGCCCTGACTTAAACCCAATTGAGCATATCTGGAGAGACCTGAAAATGGCTGTCCACCAACGTTTACCATCCAACCTGACAGAACTGGAGAGGATCTGCAAGGAGGAATGGCTGAGGATACCCAAATCCAGGTGTGAAACACTTGTTGCATCTTTCCCAAAAAGACTCATGGCTATATTAGATCAAAAGGGTGCTTCTACTAAATACTGAGCAAAGGGTCTGAATACTTAGGACCATGTGATATTTCAGTTTTTCTTTTTAATAAATGTGCAAAAATTTCAACAATTCTGTGTTTTTCTGTCAATAAGGGGTGCTGTGTGTACAATAATGAGGGAAAAAAAAGGAACTTAAATGATTTTAGCAAATGGCTGCAACATAACAAAGAGTGAAAAATGTAAGGGGGTCTGAATACTTTCCGTACCCACTGTAGTAGAGCATTTGCCAGTATAAATTTAACTTCTGAAGAAACAAGTCAAGTCACCTTTATTTATATAGCGCTTTTTACAATACAGATGGTTTCAAAGCAGCTTTACAGTGATAACAGGAAAATAATATTTATATAGCGCTTTTCTCGTCACTCAAAGCACTTTACATAGAAGAGGGAAATCTCTTCAACCACCACCAATGAAATAAGCAAAATAATGCAACAAAGTTTGTTTCGACTGTACAGCAGATCTAGAAGAAAATTATGTCATTGTCCAGATTAAGTAAATTCAGTGATAATTCATTTATTTTAAAATATATTAATTTAGTTAATTTATCTATACAGCCGCTCTGGAGAAATCCGTGATGTCATCGTCCAGCTCAGTTCAGTTCTCATATAATGTTGTCAATGCAGGCAGATCAAGAATATTGTTGAATATTAAGTGTCTCCAACTAAGCAAGCCAGAGGCGACAGTGGCAGGAACTCAAACTCCATCAGTGACAGAATGGAGAAGAAAACCTTGGCAGAAACCAGACTCAGTCACTCAGTTCTCCTCTGATCAACGGACAGTGTATGATTATGATTCAGGCATTACAGGGCAGAAGTCAGATTGGATCTGAACATTCAGAATATTTATCCAGTTCCATCTGGTTGAAGGTTTCCTTGTTTGACTTTGGATGAAGGATTGGATCATTCTGTAAAGTTACACAAAAACATATGTGTGTGATGATCACTGTGGGTTTGTGTCTGTTGAATGTGATTGTGTCCATAGCAGAGTATGTGAGCGGAGTGGAGCAGCAACTATCTTCCCTCCACGCTCCAAGCATTTAATAATCACTCCGCTCCAGCCCCACTCCGGTTTCACCATTGCCACCACTGATATCAGAAACACTACCCAGTCTTCGCTCCATCGTAACCTTCACATTTTTTTCTGATTTGAGTGATCCATCTGTATCATGCTAGATAAATGTGTTTAATGTGTGAATTCTTCCTAAAAATGCAGTACTATAATGGGCCGTTTGCATGAATTGTACTCGTGATGGAGCGCTCTCGGAGCGAGTGAAAACCACGACGCTCCGACTTTTAAAAAATCCACTTCGCACGCCATTCAAAATCACACCGCTCCACTCCTCGCTCCGCTCCTACTCCACTCCGCTCACATACTCTGATCTGTAGTGGCTCTTTATTCACCATCAGCTGATTCAGAGAAGGTCAGACTAACATCTAAAACCTGTAAGTAAAACACAGACAGTCAAATGTGTGTGACATTATTGCATTACCCACTTTAGAACAACTAAAAGAAACTACTTAGATGATTAAGTGAGAGATTATAATATAATACTGTGATACACAATTGTTAAAGCTGTTTTTAAACATTCAGATTAAGATTTGGCACCTAAATCACCATGAATGATGACCCTTGACCCTTCTCTATAATCCTGTATGACTGTCCTCTTTCTATGTCATTGGCTCAGTTTTATTTATGATAAAGAAACTAGAGATAAATATTTACCATTATATTCTATTGCAATTGACATTCTCTCAAAATACATCATTTACGGATAAAAAGACAATGATAAAAGCAAAATATTGAATTGTTTGAAATAAAAAAAAACTTGAAGATATTTCATTGTTGCTATAAACTATTATAAAAAAATGTATGAATCAAACTCTTATTAAACTTATTTCTCTTACTCTTTTTTTTCGCTTTACTGTTTTATGTGTTTTCTATCTCATTGTTTGTTTCCTTGGCTTTTGTAAAGCACTTTGGTCAACACCAGTTGTTTTCAAACGTGCAATATAAATAAAATTGTATTGTATTGTATTAAACATGTTTATAGTGTGTAATTCACCATCACAAGGAAAGTAAACTAAGAAGAAACAAAATTAACTTTCAATTAAAATATGAACAGTTTCAATCATCACTACTCACAGAACCGTCTCCAGTTTATAATGTGGATCCTCCTTCAGATCAGAGAGCAGCTTCACATCTGAGTCTCTTAGTTCATTCCATGACATATCCAGTTGTCTCAGGTGTGAGGGGTTTGATCTCAGAGCTGAAGTCAGAGCAACACAACCTTCATCTGTAACACCACAATCACTCAACCTGTAGAGAACAATGACACTCTTCAGTCTCTCAGTTCAGGATCTACAGCTCAGATAAACAGAAACTTCACAATCAGACGATAATGATCACACGGCACCATTAACAGGTCTAGTCTAAGGTTCAGACCCGCTTCTACAAACTGTTTGAGCGGGTTAGTTTCCATTTGATAAAAACATTTCAAGAATATTCGATAACAGTTTATTTAACGGGGTCCTTGTTACATAATTATGTTACATGTATCTACCATGGTAATAACAGTAGATTATGCATAATTACATGCAAATAACCCTCAACCAAATCCTAATCCTACCCTAACCCTATAGTAAGTACATGTAGTTGCTTAATATTACTCAGTACTTAAATATATAACTACACTTTAAAATAAAGAGTTTTAAAGTTCATTTTTTATGCAAGTACCCATAAATCATCAACATATCTGTATATGAACACGGTTGTCACATCTTTACATCATTCAGTCATGTTTATACTATCATTACTATTGTAAAATGATGTCAGACACATTGGAAAGAATCTAATGAAAATAAAAGCAACAGTCCCATAAGTAATTTCACAGTAGATCTTTTTTTGTATGACAATCATTATTTACCATATGAGACATTTTATACAAACTTACCACAGTATCTCCAGTTTACAGTGAGGATCCTGCAGTAGATCAGAAAGCTGCTTGACTCCAGAATTTCCTACTTTATTCACAGACAGATCCAGTTCTCTCAGGTGTGAGGGGTTTGATCTCAGAGCTGAAGTCAGAGCAGCACAACCTTCATCTGTAACACCACAATCACACAACCTGTAGAGAACAATGACAGACTGTTCAGGAAACACTGCTATATATTAGAGCCCGACCGATATATCGGCGGGCCGATATTATCGGCCAATATTATCGGCCAATATTAGGCATTTTTCAAACTATCGGTATCGGCATTTATAATGGCCGATAAATGAATATTTAAAAAATAAAATAAAAGCGGACGAAACACCCTTCAACCATGTTATGAGTGTTGGCGCTGCATAGTTTGTCCACCAGAGGGCACTATACAAGGAAGATCGCTCGGGCTAGAGGAGTGGTTACGAACAGAGTCCAGAGTTCACCTGAGTCGGGAGACGGCAGCGCCGGATGATTCTGTCAGCATTAAAGACTTTTAAAATAATTTAACTCGCGTTCATGTTTGAATGCCTTGTGTTTGTGATGCAAAAGACTATGCGCGCTAACCATTACCATAGTAAACATTGTAAACGCTTGAAAATACGCATAGTGTAAAAACATAGTGAACGCTTGAAGAAATCAGACCAATCATAAAGGCTATCACAGTCATGTTTTTATTTTATTTGTCAGTAGCCTACGTCTCGTCTCTTTATACCGGACTATCATGATAAAATAAAGCAACTTTTTTTTCGGGAGCTTCCTCTGTTTCTCTGACTGAAAATATCTGTATGGGAGTCGAGAGAGTGCTAAAGCTCCTCAGGTCGTATTTTTGGTGGCATATATTTGTAGAAATTATCATTCTTTCTAAATGTGATGTAATTATGTCCTGTAACTACCAGATAAACAGTAACAGACGCGACTGAAGAAGTAAGTGTGTCCTCTTTCTTTTGTGAAATAGACCTAACGGTAATTTATTTCTGAGTGACTAATGTGCAATTTTGACAGAAATTAATTCATTATGATCAATGTATCACTTTTTATTGTAAACCTGTGGTAAAACATCGATGCTTGGGTTTTAAATATTCAAGTACACAACAAAAATGCCAGCAAACGGCCGAAGTTTCTGATAAAACTTCCATTTGTTGGTGAAATGATGGGTTAGTGTGACGTTGTTCCAGAGAGGCGTGTTACGGGCGTGTTTTAGTGAAGCGCTGTGGAGCTTCTGGCCCGACAGTGGAAATGCAGGCCCGGTGCTATTAGCCCGAGGCTATTAGCCCGGCACGGCCCGTTTAAAGCCCTGGCTCGCACTGGCCCGACAGTGGAAACGCGGCTAATGAGCTCGGAAATCACAACGAACTTATTCTGCCTAAATAAAGTAATGATTACTGTATTTATAACTAGCATATCTGTAGTTCCAGTTTCTGCATTGTAAAATGTAAGTTAGGCACGCGAGGAGTGAACATTTAGACATAGAGAAAAAGTATCAAACATAGCCTGTGCATAAAAGTTAGCTTTTCTTTTACACGTGTGTGAAATCCAAGTGTGCGTTGCTGACTTCGTTTAGCCGCAGCATTAACGAGTCACATAATGCATTTAGTGCATCACTAAGTAGTAGATTTTACAAGGCAGGCAGCAAATGATGATTGAAAATGGTTTGTTGTAGCTTGATGGAATAGATGGATAGAATTAAAAGAGTGCAGGTAAAGGGATAAGCAAGTTGACATTGTAATTATAAGGTAGCTTATAACATTGACATTTGGCAGACGCTTTTATCAAAAGCGACTTACATTGCATTTCAAGGTACACATTTACAATCTTATCAGTTCTTCACACACACACACACATTATTACATAATTGATTTATTACTGTCAATATTAATAATAATAGTTGACTTTTTTTTGTTCAAAGGACTTTAAGTTTCATATCTTAAGTTTGTATTTTTATACATTATATTTATCAGAACTTTAATATATTCTGTTCTGTGGTGACAATAAAACAAACAAGTTTATTTTTAAACTGCATTATCATATTATTTTAGTAAGGCTGAGGACTCTTAAATAACGACAAATAACTAATGTTAGGGAAATTTGTTCATGTTTTGTTACGCGTTTCTGGATTTAAAAAATATATATATATATCGGCCGATATATCGGAATATCGGATTTTTAAATCACCAAATATTTGTATCGGTATCGGCCTTAAAAATCCTTTATCGGCCGGGTTCTACTATATATGATATGATATATATGAATTTCTCCTGAACATATTTGTATATGAAAGCAGTTGTCACCTCTTCACATCATCCAATCATGTTTTTGACTTGTAAAAACTATCAAAAGTAGATTTACCTCAGAAGCTTTGGAAATAATCTTATGAAGATCAAACATCCTTTTCAGTTACTTGATGGTAAACTTTTTTTGTATATATTATTTTTGTATATCATTCATTATTCACCACAAGAGAAAAACAGACGATGTTGAGACTTTTACAACATCTTACCACAGTATCTCCAGTTTACAGTGAGGATCCTGCAGTAGATCAGAAAGCTGCTTGACTCCTGAATCTCCTACTGTATTCAATGACAGATACAGTTCTCTCAGATGTGAGGGGTTTGATCTCAGAGCTGAAGTCAGAGCAGCACAACCTTCATCTTTAACACCACAACTACTCAACCTGTGGAGAACAATGACACTCTTCAGTCTCTCAGTTCAAGATCTACAGCTCAAATAAGCAGGAACTTCACAATCAGACTGTGCAAGAATATTCTAAAACACTTTGTTTAACAGTGTCCTTGTTACGTATGTTACATGTACCTACAATAGTAATAACAGTAAATTATATATAAATACATGCAATTAACCCTCAACCAAATCCCAATCCTACCCTAACCCTAAAGTAAGTACATGTAGTTGCTTAAAGGCACAATATGGGATTTTTTCTCCACTAGGGGTCGCTAACCTATTTACAATAACAAAGGCGTAGATTGATGACGCAACATTTGCTATGAATTATGGATTTTGTCGTCAACGTCAAGCCGACCGATCTAATGATGTATATGGATTACTGAATACATCGATGCTTTTATCATGACTGTGATATGAAGCAGTTCGGGATTGCTAAGAGACAGCTATCAGCTCCAAACGCGATGCGAGTCCCGCGGATATAAAAGGAATATGGACATTTCATTCTACCGAACTACACGCAGAATTGCTACTCACAGGTCAGTCTATTAGACAAATTAAACTTGAGACGTAACGCAGCGCTGTTTCACTTGCTCTAACATTACACTATCACTCTAAACTGCATTTGAATGTGTTGAAATGTATGTGTTAACGTTAGTTTGCCTGTATGAGACTAGCAGTAAGTCTTCTTGATCAGATTTGTTTTACGAAGATGGCGCCTGTGACTGGCGGTACCACGGCTCGTCTCCTGCTGTATAGATTGCCAATGGTCATTTTGTCAACATATGCTATCATATCAGCCCAAATTACGAGAGGATTCCTGGCTTTAAGGACTTATGATCGGGACTCTTTGTTTCAAATTAAGCAGTCAATGGAGGACCTGTCTGATACGTGGGACAGTTACAAACAGGCGTTTCCTCCTCCTTTCATCATCGATCCCGGCTCACCTGACTACTTGTTGCTGTGTCGGGCGCCGAGTAGGGTCCGCAGGAGATCCAGGAGAAGAGGCTCTCGGTCCGGTGTCCAGGTTAAGCGAAGGCGTGCCGCAGCGCGTGGGGGTTACGCTGTCTTCGGTCGCCGGGATCGCTCTCGGTGCCTGCGCCGGATTCCTCTTCTCGATGCGTGTGACATGGTGTCCATGCCGACGCCTGCTTCGACTGCAACGGGTTTCCTTGATCCATCACAGCGCTGGAGTTGTGGTCAGGAGCTGTCATCGCCATTGTTTACTTCCGTGTTTGTGCCGGCTCTCCCAGGATGGACCAGCTGGAGTCCACGTGACCGCTGGACGTGCCTTCAACCAATCCCGCTGCGCAACACGGGCACTGCCTTCGTGACGTCATCTACAATCCGCGTTGGCCTGTTGAATACTCGTTCTATTGCGAATAAATCTCATTCATTGAATGATCTTTTCGCAAGGGAAAGCTTGGACATCATGTGTCTTTCGGAGACTTGGCAGAGAGAGGAAGAGTTCATTCATTTAAATAATCTCTGCCCAGCTGCCTGCTCTGCTGTTGGGAAGCCCCGCCCCTGTCGCCGTGGTGGTGGCTTGGCTTTTGTGCACAGGGATGTCCTCAGATGTAAGATGTCCCAGTCCCAAGAATTCTCATCTTTTGAATCTCAGATGGTTAAAGTGGGATTTTCATCCCCATTTTACTGTGTGTTGATCTACCGTCCTCCTGGCCCCGCTGCTGCCTTTTTAAAGGATTTTAGTGACTTTTTATCCTCTATAATAAAGTTGGAATCTGTTTTAATCCTTGGGGATTTTAATCTTCATGTTGATGACTGCTCATCTTGCCCCGCAATGGAACTGCTAACATTGACTGAAACTTTTAATTTTGAGCAGCATGTTTCTGAGCCCACTCACCAAAAAGGCCATATTTTAGACTTAGTTTTTACGCTTGGCCTAGACATTTTAGATATGTCTGTGATTGATGTCCATATGAGTGATCATAGTCTTGTTCGGTTTAATCTGCACTTTAGTCCTGAGTCTAAGCCTTCAGTAGTCAGGTCTCAGAGGCGTGTCATCTCTGCTAATACTGCAGATGGCTTTTCTGAGATGTTTGATCCTCTTTTATTCATGGACTGTTCTGATATGGATGATCTCATTCACTGTTTTAACAACCACTGTGTAACAATTTTGGATCAGGTGGCTCCTGTTAAATCAAACTTGTCACAGAAAAAAGCGTGTCCTTGGATAAATGAAGACATCTTAAGACTCAGGAGGCTGTGTCGTAAGACTGAACGTTTGTGGAAATCCACTAAACTTGAGGTGCACAGACTCTATCTCAGGGATCTTGTGTCATCTTACAATGTGATGGTTGAAAATGCCAGATCTGAATATATCCGTCAACAGGTAACATTGAATAAGAAAAATCCCAAAGTGTTGTTTGACACCATTAATTATTTTGTATGTTCTGCTGCTCCAGTTACCCCTGTCTTTTGTGAAGCTGACAGCAATGCCTTTTTGAGATTTTTCACAAACAAAATTAAGATGATCAAGGATAAGATCCCGCCCCTTCAGTGTGGTACCCCTGCTGTGTTTGAGCTTGTGTCCAGCATGTGGACATCATTTAAGAGTGTGACATTTGCTGATATTTCAGCACTGGTGTCTAAGATGAAGCCCTCCTCTTGTTCATCTGACATCATTCCTTGCAGGCTCTTTCAAAAAGTGTTTGAGGTAATTGGCCCTTGTGTTACCAAAATGGTTAATGTCTCTTTGTCAACTGGCGTGTTTCCCAGTGCCTTTAAACATGCCATAGTGGAGCCATTATTAAAAAGAGCAGGCTTAGACCCGACAGATCTTAATAGTTTTAGGCCTATCTCAAAACTCCCGTTCCTGTCTAAGATCCTTGAGAAGGTGGTCTGTGAACAGCTTACATTCTTCCTGGAACAAAATAACATCCATGAGCCATTTCAGTCTGGTTTCCGTAAACAACACTCTACGGAAACGGCTTTACTGAAAGTGTCTAGTGATATTATGATGGCTGCTGATTCTGGTAAACGCACTGTTCTAGTTCTCTTGGATCTGTCCTCAGCATTCGACACCGTTGACCATCAGGTCCTGCTGAAAAGACTGAGGGATCAAGTAGGACTATCTGGGTCAGTCCTTCAGTGGTTTTCCTCATATCTATCAGGGCGTAGCTTTAGTGTTTCAGCTAACCGAATAAGTTCTGAGTCTGTGGATTTGCTGTGTGGAGTGCCTCAAGGGTCTGTTTTGGGCCCTGTTTTATTTTTGTTGTATTTGATTCCTTTGGGAAAGATTATCAAAAGGTTTAGTGATGTTTCTTTCCACTTATTTGCTGATGATATCCAGCTTTATTGTTCCTTTAAGCCGTCTGAAATCCAGAAGTTAAACTCTCTGCTCCATTGTCTAGTGGAGATTAAACAATGGCTTAGTGAAAACTATCTGCAGTTAAATGCAGACAAAACGGAAACACTGGTTATCGCACCTGATGATGCAATTCCGGGGATTAAACAATACCTGGGCGATTTAGGCCAGTCTGCGAAGCCAAGTCTTCGCAACCTGGGAGTTATTTTTGACAAAGATATGTCATTAGCCCAGCACTGTAAGCAGCTAACAAGGAACTGTTTCTTTCAATTAAGGAACATTTCTAAACTTAGGAATATGGTCGCACGTAATGATCTGGAACTTATCATTCATGCGTTTGTGTCTTCACGTTTGGATTATTGTAATAGTTTGTTTTCATGCTTAAACAAGAAAGAGCTCTCTCGACTACAATTAGTGCAAAACTGTGCAGCGAGAATTCTGACCCGTACTAACAAGAGGACCCACGTATATCCCATTTTAAAACAGCTTCATTGGCTGCCAGTGTCTTATAGGATCCAATTTAAAATTTTGGTTCTAGCATTTAGAGCCCTGCATGGTCAGGCTCCTTTCTACCTCAGCGATCTGATTCAGCCATATACCCCTGCACGGGCTCTGAGGTCTGTGAATCAAACTCTGCTGAAGGCTCCACGCACTTGTTTTCGGACTAGAGGTGACCGATCCTTCCAGGCTGTTGCTCCTAGGCTATGGAATGGTCTGCCGCTCTCTTTACGCTCTATTGACTCTGTGGATACTTTTAAAAGTAATCTTAAGACTTATTTATTTATTCAAGCTTTTAATTAGCTACTTTTTGGGCTGTTATGATTTCGGTGTTGTTTTCATTGCATGTTTTTTTTTTCTTTTTTTTTTTTCTCTGATTTAAACTGTGTTGTGAAGCACTTTGTGGCCCTTGTCTGTGAAAGGTGCTATATAAATAAAGATTACTTACTTACTTACTTACTAGCTAGATCAACATTAGAATAACATACAGATCATATTCTAACATTTTATCATTGTTGAACTATATAACCTTGATTAGTTTTATGTAAATGTGCTCACCTGTTTAATAAAGTACATGTAGGAGTTGTCGAAGTCTCGGACGTGGAGCTCTCGTTTATATAGTGTCCATGGGAGCTCTCGACATCTCGAAAACACCGCGCTGATGTTGATTCTCGGTTTAGTTCTCCTTTTTTATCCAAAGTCTGCTTGCCATGGTCCATAATGTTTGAACGAAACAACAACAGCGTGCAAATAGACATTGCGAACTACACAGTTGTCCGCGTCAGTTTGGTTACTATCAGAGGGCTCTGGTTCATAGCTCTGGTTGCCATGGCAGCACGAGCGGAAACCAGAGACAACACGGATATGACGGCATTGACGGCGACAAAACGGAAATAAAGACACGGTCCGTGTCTTCGAATTAAAATATTAATTTCTCTGGATTTAGAAGTTAATTGGAACTGTCGGGATAATGTAAATACACAACTTTAAAAAATATATAACATAGATATAGTGATTTTTTATATTTTTAAATAATAAAAAAATACATATTGTGCCTTTAATATTACTCAGTACTTCAATATATAATTACACTGTAACAATGACACCTTAAAATACAGTGCAACCTAATATTAATTATTTATGCAAGTACCCAAAAATCGTCAACATATCTGTATATGAACACAGTTGTCACATCTTTACATCATACAGTCATGTTTATACTATCATTAATATTGTACAATGATGTCAGACACATTGGAAAGAATCTACTGAAAATAAAAGCAACAGTCCCATCAGTGAACTGATCACAGTAGATCTTTTGTATGAAAATCATTATTTACCATATGAGACATTTATAAAATCTTACCTCAGTATCTCCAGTTTACAGTGAGGATCCTGCAGTAGATCAGAAAGCTGCTTGACTCCAGAATCTCCTACTTTATTCGATGATAGATTCAGTTCTCTCAGGTGTGAGGGGTTTGATCTCAGAGCTGAAGTCAGAGCAGCACAACCTTCATCTGTAACACCACAATCCATGAACCTGTAGAGAACAATGACACTCTTCAGTCTCTCAGTTCAGGAACACTTATATAAATAATAAGATATATATGAATTTATAATTTTACAGTATTGCTTAGGTACAAAAGCACATGCTAAACTCATAAATGTGGTCATGTTTTATCAGTGTAATGATTGTGACTTACTGAACTGATCTGGATTCTTTAACCACAGGCAGCAGCTTCTGAAGAACTTCATCTGCTGTATTTTGTGCTCCAATAAACTGTTTTAGATCAAAAATATCCATATTCTGCTCTGATGTCAGCAACACATAAACCAGAGCTGACCACTGTGAAGAGGAGAGTTTGGTTTCTCTTATTCTTCCAGATGTCAGATAATCTTGGATCTCCTGCATCAGTGAATCATCACCCAGTTCATTCAGACAGTGGAACAGATTGATGGATCTCTCTGGAGAGCGATTCTCCCCGATCTTCTGTTTGATGTTCTGAACTGTTTCCTCTTTGTTGTAGGAGCAGCTTCCAGTCTGTGTCAGTAGTTCTCGTAAGAGAGTCTGATTGGACTCCAATGAGAGACCCAGAAGGAAACGCAGGAAAAGGTCCAGATGTCCATTCTTGCTCTGTAAAGCCTCATCCACAGCTCTCTGATGCAGCTCAGATAATGAATGATATTTCTTCTGGTTTAAGATTTTAGAAAATAAACTTTTTTTTTTTTTTTTAAACACATCTCTGTTCTCATTTGTAAAGTAAATTTGTGCATATAGAGCTGCTAGATGTTCCTGGATGCTCAGATGAACAAAGCAGAAGACTTTCCCCTGATACAAGCCCAACTCCTCTCTGAAGATCTGAGTGCACAGTCCTGAGTACACTGATGCTTCTGTCACATCAATGTCACACTCTCTCAGGTCTTCCTCATAGAAGATCAGGTTGCCTTTCACAAGCTGCTGGAAAGCAAGTTTCCCCAGTTTGAGAATCATGTCTTCATCTTTCACTCTCTTCTCATAGTCCTTCTCATGTTTGATGTCGGTCTGAATGATCAGGAAGTGTGTGTACATTTGAGTGAGAGTCTTGGGAATCTCTCCTCTCTCTGCTTCACTCAACATCTTCTCTAGAACAGTGGCTGATATCCAGCAGAACACTGGGATGTGGCACATGATGTGGAGGCTCCTCGAGGACTTCAGGTGTGTGATGATTGTATTGGCCAGACTCTGATCACTGATTCTCTTCCTGAAGTATTCCTCCTTCTGTGGCTCATTGAAGCCTCGTACCTCTGTCACTCGATGGACACACTCAGAGGGGACGAGATCCGTTGCTGCTGGTCTGGAGGTGATCCAGATGAGAGCAGAGGGAAGCAGATTCCCCTCAATGAGGTTCGTCAGCAGCTCGTCCACTGAGGCTGATGCAGATATATTACACAGTTTCACTTCACTCTTAAAGTTCAGAGACAGACGACACTCATCCAGACCATCAAAGATGAACAACAATTTATATTCATCCCTTAAATTTTCTGTTTGTTGTGTTTTATGGAAAAAGACATGTAGAAGATCTGAAAGACTAAGTGTTTTGTCCTTCTTCAAGTTTAGCTCTCTGAAAGGAAGTGGAAATATGAGCTGGACGTCCTGATTCTCTTTCCCTTCAGCCCAGTCCACAATGAACTTCTGCACAGAGACTGTTTTTCCAATGCCAGCGACTCCCTTTGTCAGCACAGTTCTGATGGGTTTGTCTTGTCCAGGTAAAGGTCTAAAGATGTCACTGCATTTGATCGTTGTGTCCTCTGTTGCTTCTCTCCTGGATTGTGTCTCAATCTGTCTCACCTCATGCTCATTTTTTATCTCTCCACTTTGACTCTCTGTAATGTAGAGCTCTGTGTAGATCTCATTCAGGAGTGTTGGGTTTCCCTGCTTTGCTGTTCCTTCATACAGACACTGAAACTTCTTCAGCAGATTTGATTTAAATGTGCTTTGGACCAGTTGAGAATCATGACTGAAAGAATAAATGGTTAGATTACACCATAAATTAATGAAGTAAAAGTGATAGTAAAATATCTTTATGACAGTTGTACATGTGTCTTCCCCTAAATGTTCCTTGAGTGTCCATAGACTGTTCACTAATTATCGACAAACATGGACAAAAGAGACAATACAACAGAGTTGAGAAAACAGAGACAAGAATTCATTAAGAGTCATTCTGTGTCGCCTCAACCAGAGGACCCTGGACAAACATGTTCATTCTGAGTTATTTTTCTGGTGAAAGTAATTCATAAACAAAATATTCATCCATGGCATTTAATATTTTGGTTGAGTAATTTATTATTTTGTAGAGGAGGGTCAAAACAACACATAGATAGGTAGATCATCTATTAGTAGAATTTGACTTCATTAATCCTTGTTGCATTATATACCAATGGTGACTTGTTAAAGAATGGGACTCTGAAACACCTTTCATGTTTATTTTTCTCAAAGTTTGCATGCCTGTAACTCAAAACGTATAAATATATCTCAATATCCTTTTAGATTTTGGTTCCTAACAGACTTTTCTTTTGATTTCTTTTTTTTCTTTTTTTTCTTCAATGCGGCTCCATGAGCGGAATGTGTGAAGAACAAATAATGTTGAAACTAGAAATGTACTTTTATTCATTCATATAAATACAATAATTGAAGACTTGTTATGAATTTTGACTGCCCTCTACAAAATAGTGGATTCATCAGTATATAATTGTAAATGGAATATAATACAGTTTTTTTTATGCTCATCACTACTGTATGTTTATCATTCTTCAGAAAAAATTAAATAAAAAATGTATCCAGAAAATTCTGGATATCTATCTATCTATCTATCTATCTATCTATCTATCTATCTTTCTATCTATCTATCTATCTATCTATCTATGAAATGTTGTACCTTAGATCAGTTGATGTGTGTTTTCCCTCAAATCTCATTGGCTGATCCATAGACGCGTCACTCTTCATGGACACACAGCTGGATTCCGGTGAGATTGATCTGTCACCCTTAAACTGACTTTAATAGAATAGAAACAAAAGAACAGAGACAAGAATTCTCAGATTATATTACAGTACATGTAGATAAACCTCATACAGAGAATCAATGCATCCATCTATCTTTTACCACTGGTTTTTACAGTTTTTCTCAGTCGCTTTGGTGCATTTCTCACATCACTATTTACATTTGCACAACAGTTAGTTCAACCTCCACAACATTTAGTCATTTGTGCACATCCTAGTAGCAGTTTCTCATTCCTCCCAACAAATTGCAAATGCTTTTGGACATGCATCAATTGCTTTCATACAACTCTCTGCTGTTTTATAACATTATCATTTGCTTATGTCATGTCAGTCAAAATGAACTATACTTGTGAATGCTGAATAGTCATTCCATATAAAACTAATAGTCCTCATTTCATTGCTTGAGTCATTACATACAAAAATGTTGAACTAGTTGTCAAAATCTGTCAAGCAAAAAAAAAAAAAAAAAAAATTTAAATCTTTTTTTTTTCTTTCTGAAAACGTCTCCTAAATTGAAAAATTTCTCTCAGGTGAATTTCAGCTGTCAGACAGAGAGGAACGTCTGGATGTGCATGAATGATTACAGTACTATGTGTGTTGTATGTTCAGCTCCAATATGTACTGCAATATTGTTTCCAGTTGTGCACAGCTCTACCCAAAGGGAGTTTATGTTTGTTGTAAATAAGGGTGTATTTTTCTTTTGCACAATGCTGTGAACAAATTAGAATTGCAAAGAGCATATGCAGTAAAAATGTGAAACATACATATTCAGTGTCTTGTACTCAGTTACCTCACTAAATACAGTAATGTGTAACTTTACTGTATTTTTCAAATGGCTGTGCAAATAGTATATAGTGCTGTCTTGAGCATTTTCAGGTAGTGTCACCAAGATCTGACTTTTTTGCATTGGAAAACATTTACAGAGTAAACTGTCATAATGAAAACATGACAAAGCCATTTGACTATCTTGTTCATAAACAATGGTGTCAGGACTTTTCATCTCGATGACACTGACACTTTCATTGACATGAATACTTGCTTTTGAGGAATGAGCTATCTCCATTTTGAGCAAGTGACACGCTTTTGCAGGTTATCAACTAGGTTTTGCAGTTTGTACTAATTGTTTTGAGAACTGCATTAGCTGTTGTGCAAATGTAAATAGTGATGTGAGAAATGCACCAAAGCGACTGAGAAAAACTGTAATCTGTTGTTGTGTTTGAGTTTCTCAATAAGTGATGTAGTTGTGTTTAGTTTGGTTGAGTTTGTCAGTATTGTTCTGGTCCAGATTATCAGTGTTTTGTGAGTCAGTAGATGTTAGTGAAACATCAGGACTGAAGCTCTGGATCAGCTGTGAGAGGAGACCTGATCCTGTGCTCGACTCCTGCTATTGCAGCGCTTTATAATAGTGTGAGTCACTGAGTTATACATGCTTACACAATATCATCACCTATTTCTGTATTTTGATAAGAGGATATTTGCCAAATTATGCCATACATGCATTTCTGTCAGGACCACTATCGTCAAATACGATTGACAATTAGCATACAGTTTGGATTGGCGGTATGGTTCTGTTCTGGACATGAACTCCCTGCGCATCCATGCAGCCTAGCAGCAATAACCCCCCTTAGGGTAAACAGAACAGAACCAACAGGAATGTATGCAAGTATATTTATTTCCAGATTTTCAAGTACAACATAATTCGAGAATTTATTCTGATTCAAGTGGAATCAGAATGCCAAATCCTGACTGACGAGAGGAGGAGCTGGGGAGGGAGGAGGGTAATTATCTCCTGAGAAACACGATAGCTGCTGATAATACTGAACGAGCTTATAAATGTATACGGTGATAGGCGTCGTATTCCTATAGGTAGATGTGGATCAGCTGAGAGTCACTGATGTGAGCTTGACTAACGTGACCTGCCAGAACTAACGCTACGCTTGATTATTTGTGTGTGTCTGAGATCTCTTTGTCTGTCTAAATAAAAAATGTTGTACCTCAGATCAGTTGATGTGTGTTTTCCCTCAAATGTCACTGGTTCTATCAAAGACGCGTCACTCTTCATGGACACACAGCTGGACTCCGGTGAGATTGGTCTGTCACCCTTAAACTGACTTTAATAGAATAGAGATAACAGAATAGAGACAAGAATTAAATTGGCTGATTTAACATGAAAATAAATTCCACATGAGAAGGTTGTCTATTAAGACAGTATGTTGAAGAGTGATGAGACTGTCCAAGGATAATGTCATATATCATCTAGCTGTCTACTGTATCTGTGTGTCTTTGGACAGTGTTTAAAGACCCTGAGTGGCTCCAACTACTGTATATCCCGGCACCAGAATATGATAGAGACAACAGATCACTACACCAACCCTGGCAAACACACACAACACCCTGTTATGTGCAGAAAATGAGTCTTCTATAACATTAAGATCATATGAAGATTGAAGTACCTGAATCCTGGAGAAGAATCTCCATGTCTGAATGTGTGTGTGTCGTCCATGATTCATTCAGTCTTCATGGAGCTAAAATGTGTATTTTAACATATAAGGTCCAAAGACAATTAATACAATAATTGATAGTTTTTTAAAATTAATATTAAGTTCTTCATGTGTAATTTCCTTTAAATATTTCATGGTTACTTACGTTATTAATAATTTTCATGCGCCACACCTGAACACTTGTTCTGAATGTACGTAAGGTTACTAAACACCTCAGCCGTTTCTCAATATGTTTTATTTTCTGTACTGGACTTGTGGACTTGAGAAGCGTCATCAGTCTCTCCCCAAGTACTATTTCATTTCAAAGTTCACATCCAGCCCAGAGCCGTTGAAGAACAAAGTTACACTCCAATAGACTTCCATAGGAATTGAGGAATGCAAAAGTAACATGTCCCAGCATTGAACCCTGTTCATTTCAGTGTTTAGTTAGCACACTTGCTAGTAAGGTGATGACATTTTTTTATTTTACATTTTAAAGCATTAGTTGACATCTCTGGAATCTAGCCAGGTAATTTATGAAGGAATTTATAGTTAATGTTTAGCTATCATTATATAATATAGTTAGACTCTATTTGCAGTTAGATAACTAGAGAAAGTAGTCTATTTTTTTCCTAATTGTTTTCTAATATTTTTCCTAATTCCAATTGGGCTGCACACTTTGTGTTGAAACCTGTGAAATGAATTGGGGAAAAGGCGATATAGAAACTCCTAATGTCAGAAATGTGTTGGACAGAAAACAGTAATCCAGACTTGTAGCAGAAAAGGACAGATGTCTCTTACATCCTAGATCCCTTTTCATTTATAATGATGGATTTATGTTTGCAGAACTCATGGGAATATTATATTACACTACACTACATAATTGTGTTTGTCCTGTTTAAAGGACAAACTTGTACCTGTTAAAAGCAAATTAACAGCATTTGACAAAACCATCAGAAACAACCATTCAAATGTCTCTTTTAATGTCATTTCAAACATCAAAGGTGTAAAGAGAATTTACTCTTGTTTTTCATGTTCTTCCTTTCGCTAATATTCTGTCATTCATCTTCCTCTGTCTTTTCTACAAACCAAAATTCTTCCTCCTTTGGTTAAAAACAGTTAAAATGTCCTGTTGGGGGAAAATGCATCAATCTTGTGGTTCTGATGATGAATCCAGTGTGTTTGTGGACATGAAGCAGTAATACTGTAGTCCAGCATCTGATCTCTAAAGAGCTTCATGGGTAAAGATGGCGCTAGATTACTGTTAAACAGCCTTCAGGTCTGAGATCCGAACTGTGCAAAATACACACATGCTTTCATTTAGATTTGGCACAGCAGGTTTTAGCTCATATCGGTCTCAGATGGTGATGGATTCATCATCTAGTGTCAAAACTGCTCAGATCCTGGAGAAAATATTAGCGGAGCCCTTTTCTGCTCTTCTTTACTGGAAAGATCTGCTGATGAAAAATACACACATTTGTGAAGAAGTCTTTTGTTTAATCGCTGGATTTAGTTTTCATGCTAGCTCAAGAAAATAGTTTAACATATCTAATATTTATCACATGGGATTGTAAGTAATGTGAGAATATTTGTGTAAAGTGTGTAATATCTGCTCTTTTCTCATGTGAAACTGTGAGGTGTTCTGAACACGACATAGAGACAGTGCAGTCGAGCTATAGTGTCCCCCTGAACCATGTCATCCAGGCATATCGAGCCCCGGGACAAAACATCATCTACAGAAAGAGAAAACATCCCAACATCACTATCAGCATCAGAGAAGCTCAGAGCCGCAGTAGTCAGCAGATGTCACATGGTGGCGCTGTTCTACAACATCACTATCAGCATCAGAGAAGCTCAGAGTCGCAGTAGTCAGCTGATGACACATGGTGGCGCTGTTCTACAACATCACTATCAGCATCAGAGAAGCTCAGAGCCGCAGTAGTCAGCTGATGACACATGGTGGCGCTGTTCTACAACATCACTATCAGCATCAGAGAAGCTCAGAGCAGCAGTAGTCAGCTGATGACACATGGTGGCGCTGTTCTACAACATCACTATCAGCATCAGAGAAGCTCAGAGCCGCAGTAGTCAGCTGATGTCACATGGTGGCGCTGTTCTACAACATCACTATCAGCATCAGAGAAGCTCAGAGCCGCAGTAGTCAGCTGATGTCACATGGTGACGCTGTTCTACAACATCACTATCAGCATCAGAGAAGCTCAGAGCCGCAGTAGTCAGCTGATGTCACATGGTGGCGCTGTTCTACAACATCACTATCAGCATCAGAGAAGCTCAGAGCCGCAGTAGTCAGCTGATGTCACATGGTGGCGCTGTTCTACAACATCACTATCAGCATCAGAGAAGCTCAGAGCCGCAGTAGTCAGCTGATGTCACATGGTGGCGCTGTTCTACAACATCACTATCAGCATCAGAGAAGCTCAGAGCAGCAGTAGTCAGCTGATGACACATGGTGGCGCTGTTCTACAACATCACTATCAGCATCAGAGAAGCTCAGAGCAGCAGTAGTCAGCTGATGTCACATGGTGGCGCTGTTCTACAACATCACTATCAGCATCAGAGAAGCTCAGAGCCGCAGTAGTCAGCTGATGACACATGGTGGCGCTGTTCTACAACATCACTATCAGCATCAGAGAAGCTCAGAGCCGCAGTAGTCAGCTGATGACACATGGTGGCGCTGTTCTACAACATCACTATCAGCATCAGAGAAGCTCAGAGCCGCAGTAGTCAGCTGATGACACATGGTGACGCTGTTCTACAACATCACTATCAGCATCAGAGAAGCTCAGAGCCGCAGTAGTCAGCTGATGACACATGGTGGCGCTGTTCTACAACATCACTATCAGCATCAGAGAAGCTCAGAGCCGCAGTAGTCAGCTGATGACACATGGTGACGCTGTTCTACAACATCACTATCAGCATCAGAGAAGTTCAGAGCCGCAGTAGTCAGCTGATGACACATGGTGGCGCTGTTCTACAACATCACTATCAGCATCAGAGAAGTTCAGAGCCGCAGTAGTCAGCTGATGACACATGGTGGCGCTGTTCTACAACATCACTATCAGCATCAGAGAAGCTCAGAGCCGCAGTAGTCAGCTGATGACACATGGTGGCGCTGTTCTACAACATCACTATCAGCATCAGAGAAGCTCAGAGTCGCAGTAGTCAGCTGATGACACATGGTGGCGCTGTTCTACAACATCACTATCAGCATCAGAGAAGCTCAGAGCCGCAGTAGTCAGCTGATGACACATGGTGGCGCTGTTCTACAACATCACTATCAGCATCAGAGAAGCTCAGAGCAGCAGTAGTCAGCTGATGACACATGGTGACGCTGTTCTACAACATCACTATCAGCATCAGAGAAGCTCAGAGCCGCAGTAGTCAGCTGATGACACATGGTGACGCTGTTCTACAACATCACTATCAGCATCAGAGAAGCTCAGAGTCGCAGTAGTCAGCTGATGACACATGGTGGCGCTGTTCTACAACATCACTATCAGCATCAGAGAAGCTCAGAGCAGCAGTAGTCAGCTGATGTCACATGGTGACGCTGTTCTACAACATCACTATCAGCATCAGAGAAGCTCAGAGCCGCAGTAGTCAGCTGATGACACATGGTGGCGCTGTTCTACAACATCACTATCAGCATCAGAGAAGCTCAGAGCAGCAGTAGTCAGCTGATGTCACATGGTGGCGCTGTTCTACAACATCACTATCAGCATCAGAGAAGCTCAGAGCAGCAGTAGTCAGCTGATGACACATGGTGGCGCTGTTCTACAACATCACTATCAGCATCAGAGAAGCTCAGAGTCGCAGTAGTCAGCTGATGACACATGGTGGCGCTGTTCTACAACATCACTATCAGCATCAGAGAAGCTCAGAGTAGCAGTAGTCAGCTGATGACACATGGTGGCGCTGTTCTACAACATCACTATCAGCATCAGAGAAGCTCAGAGTAGCAGTAGTCAGCTGATGACACATGGTGGCGCTGTTCTACAACATCACTATCAGCATCAGAGAAGCTCAGAGTCGCAGTAGTCAGCTGATGTCACATGGTGGCGCTGTTCTACAACATCACTATCAGCATCAGAGAAGCTCAGAGCCGCAGTAGTCAGCTGATGACACATGGTGGCGCTGTTCTACAACATCACTATCAGCATCAGAGAAGCTCAGAGCAGCAGTAGTCAGCTGATGTCACATGGTGACGCTGTTCTACAACATCACTATCAGCATCAGAGAAGCTCAGAGCCGCAGTAGTCAGCTGATGACACATGGTGGCGCTGTTCTACAACATCACTATCAGCATCAGAGAAGCTCAGAGCAGCAGTAGTCAGCTGATGTCACATGGTGGCGCTGTTCTACAACATCACTATCAGCATCAGAGAAGCTCAGAGCAGCAGTAGTCAGCTGATGACACATGGTGGCGCTGTTCTACAACATCACTATCAGCATCAGAGAAGCTCAGAGTCGCAGTAGTCAGCTGATGACACATGGTGGCGCTGTTCTACAACATCACTATCAGCATCAGAGAAGCTCAGAGTAGCAGTAGTCAGCTGATGACACATGGTGGCGCTGTTCTACAACATCACTATCAGCATCAGAGAAGCTCAGAGTAGCAGTAGTCAGCTGATGACACATGGTGGCGCTGTTCTACAACATCACTATCAGCATCAGAGAAGCTCAGAGTCGCAGTAGTCAGCTGATGTCACATGGTGGCGCTGTTCTACAACATCACTATCAGCATCAGAGAAGCTCAGAGCCGCAGTAGTCAGCTGATGACACATGGTGGCGCTGTTCTACAACATCACTATCAGCATCAGAGAAGCTCAGAGCCGCAGTAGTCAGCTGATGACACATGGTGGCGCTGTTCTACAACATCACTATCAGCATCAGAGAAGCTCAGAGCAGCAGTAGTCAGCTGATGACACATGGTGGCGCTGTTCTACAACATCACTATCAGCATCAGAGAAGCTCAGAGCAGCAGTAGTCAGCTGATGACACATGGTGGCGCTGTTCTACAACATCACTATCAGCATCAGAGAAGCTCAGAGCCGCAGTAGTCAGCTGATGACACATGGTGGCGCTGTTCTACAACAAAACACATCAGCATTAAAATACACAGTGGAGGACAGAAACACTGGAGCTGACAGCCAGTCCAGCATTAAAGAAATATTATGTTTCACTCAGATATTTTTCAGCAGCTTCAACTCTGTTTGAGAGCTCAAGATTGCAGGAACAGGCCAATGATGGAACTGGACAGAAAGAGAGAGTCCTGCGGTCAGTGTGTGATAGTGACGCTTGTTCTTACCGTTATAATGGAGTCTGGGTTTGGAGAGACACATGAGGAAATCAACAAACAAACTATTAGCATATAGGACAGTCAAATCTAAAATAATCATATTTTTCACATTTATTTCATCCTGTATTTAATAATGTAGATCAGCTGAGAAAAATCAAAGCTATTTATTTGCTCTCAGTACATTAAGAGCACATTGCTATAATAACATGGACACTCAAACCCCATCTATGTTCCTGGTAGCAAATTCCTCTTAAACATCATTAAGAAACTGAAGGAATGGATGAGAAGATCTGGAAGACCAAGAAGATTTTCCACTAGAACTGCTTGTAAACTGGTCAGGATCACAAAACTAAAGGCCCAAATCACTGCTAAGAAATCATTGTAATATTCTGATTTGCTGATCAATATTTCTCATTATTATCAATGTTTACAAAATTTGTGTCGCTTCATATGTTTTTCAGGATTCTTTAATGAATAGAAAGTTCAAAATAATATTATAAATGTCTTTCCTGTCAGTTTGGATCAATTTAAAGCATCTTTGCTGAATAGAAGTATTAATTGCTTTATAAAGACCCCAAACTTTTGAATGGTAGTTTTAGAAAGGATCTCAGCATCAGAACAGGAGACAGGGATGTGGATCATACACACACTAAAACTGATGCATTATAACAAAAGATTGTACGTAGTAAACATCATGTTTAATCTTGATTAGTTAGGCTGTGAGTGTCATCCTTTGGTCTAACCTAGTATCCAGTGACAGAATTGAAATGTCATATTTATCATTGAATTCAGTGTAGTAATATAATTCACAAATAAGATACAAGCACTGGTTGTGTTTTGTGGGCTTGAGAATGAAATGTCAATTTAAAATCTCAGTGTAGAAAAATATTCCGGCCTGATTTAGAACATTTTATGACAATGAAAACTGGACGAATTTTCATCATAATCTATGACATATCATTTTACTTCATATCACTACTCATAATTAATTTACCACAATAAAGGTATTTATAGCATTTCAAATATTTAACTTCTTCCTTTGTTATGAAAACTGATAATGACTGAGTGTGAACTAGCAGAAATATAAGAAATATTGGAGGAACATTTTCTGATGTACATTGTTTTTGAGATGTTTTATTGTCACGTTTCATCAGATTCTCATAACAGGGATTTGCACTGGGAATATTTTGTAAATGTTTTCTTGATATTCTGTGAGCAAGACACGTGAACGTTTGCATTATGTGTGTGAGATGGCGAGAGTGAATTTGTCTGTGAAACAAAAGCAAATGAACCCTGGGTTTGATAGTCGTAGTATTAGTGTGAGTTTCCTTGGTGAACCAGGCCTGGACCAGAGCAGCCCGATGGAAACTGACATTATCCCATAACACTACAAACCTGGGCTGATCTGTTCTGTACAACTATATTATGGAGAGCATCTAGAAATGTGAGTATATGTTGGCTATTGTATGGACCTAGTTTTGCATGATGATGCAGAAGCCCTCGAAGGCTTATGGCGGCACACAATGTGATATTTCCCCCACGCTGCCCCAGGATGTGCACAATTGCCCTTTAGCCAATTACATTATGACCCCTTCGTCTTGTTTTGCTCAGGTCGAATCCAGCTTCATCAATGAAAATGAATTCATGAGGCTGTGCAGCTCCATCCATGGCCAAGATTCTCTGTAACAAAAAAACTAACTTTTTGTAGCTGGCTGATTGGTGTTCAGTTTTGCAAGGAAGTGTCTTCAGGTGTGTATTTGAGTGGTTGCAATAACCCGATGTGTTTTGTATTTTGGATACATGTGTTTTCCAAATGGCACCCTGAGATTTCCTTTTTGAACGAAGTGTCTTATGTATGAAATAGAGTGTAGTATGCAGGACCAAGTGTGTTGTATAAAGGAGTAAGTGTGTTGCAGAATTGCAACTAGAGTGCAAAGCAGCGCTTTTGTTTAAGGTATGGGTACATGTGTTTGAGGTATGGTAACAAAAGCTTCAAGTTGTGTTACTTTAGTCTAAGCATGGGTCTATAGTATAGTGTTCAAGCAACGGGCAAAAACTGTATTACATTAAATGTCTTATCACACTGCCACAAGAGGGAGCCATTCCCTTTAAATGTTTCTGCATAAATACATGAAGAAGCATAATCTATGTGTATACATAACAAGATACAAGTATGCGAAAGGAAACTTAACCTCTCCAGTCCACAGAAAAACATTTATTGAAAGTAAAAAAAAATCTTATTCTGAACTTTTTAAAGCCATTTATGTAAATAGATTACCATGACCAGATTTACATTTACATTTATTCATTTAGCAGACACTTTTATCCAAAGCGACTTACAAAGGAGAGCAACAGAAGCAGTGAAACTAACTGTAGGACAGCAATATACAAGTGCTGTGACCCTTCCCAGTTTAGTCTAACACAGTACCTGTAAAAAATATATATTATAAAAAAAAAAATTATGTATAAAAAATTGAATAGAAGAGATTTACATGTCAAAGATATGGGGTTCCATTAGAATGTGGTATTTAAAATAAATCACTGGTCTCTCTCTCTCTGTGTGTGTGTGTGTGTGTGTGTGTGTGTGTGTGTGTGTGTGTGTGTGTGTGTGTGTGTGTGTGTGTGTGTGTGTGTGTGTGCGCGCGCGCGCTATGGTGCTCGCTTTGTGTCATTTCTTATGGCGCTCGAAATGTTCCATTTGGCGACGAGACTGTCAAGCACGACAGATAACACACGTGTATACGTGCGTGTACGTCTCCATTTGTTTTATATGGAGACGTACACGCAAATATCACGTCACGTAGACACGTCAATAACGTGTAGCTGTAGATCTTTACAGACGTGACGGCGGCGTCACGTTAGAATTTAACGTGTGGATTACGTCTGCACGTCTGCACGTCTTAAGGCCAATTTATACTTCTGCGTCGAGTGTACGCCGTAGTGTACGTCGTAGGCTACGCACGTAGGCGACGCCGTCGTGAGCATTTATACTTCTGCGAATGTCTGTGTTGCTCTGCAGTTACACCGCCGAAACGCTAGTTGGCGCGGGTGGGTTTTAATGTTCCAGTTCCACTGTGTTTACATTCCTCGCGGCTGTTTTGAGTTTAGGTTTCTACGAGCAATGGCGACTGAAGGAGTCATACAGATGGCTGTATTTCCGCACTTCTTCAAGCAATCTCTCGGTCACTTGGTCTGTTTCCATGGCTCTTCACTGATCTTCGGAATTTAAAAATGGCGGGCGGGCGGTGCAGAGTGCAGAAGATCATTCCGGAAATGCGTAGGAGGAAACGCGATGCTATCCAGCCGACCAATCACAGATCTTGCGGTCCGCGTCGCCGCGACGCGTAGTTACATTTTTGAGGAGGTGCGCGTCAGGGTACGGCGAAGGGTACGACGTATGGTACACGTCAATGCGTATGCTACGCCGTACCTTCTACGCGCACCCAACGCAGAAGTATAAATTGGCCTTTAACGTCTGCACGTCTTAACGTCTGCACGTCTGCACGTCTGCCCGGCTTATTTTCCTTATTTTCTCATAGGCTACATTTAGGCTACTGTTATAGACATTATAGATAATCTTATTTTGGCAGTTTACTTAGGACTAAATTGGATTTATTTATTTATATATTGATGAATGTCTGTTAAGTATGCATTTTGTATCCCAATAATAGATAAAAGTATATTGTCATGTTGTGAGGGACCACGCAGTCAAGGAAGGAAGATCATAGAAATATGTTCCAAAAATATATTTTCCTGAATTCAAAAAAAATTATACACAAAAGTTTCAAAAAGAAACAAAGTCCAAATCATCAAAAAAAATGTTTAGGCCTATAAAAGAGATCAACAGAACAAACTAAACTCAAACAACTGAGTACGTGTAAAGACAAACTGAACTGATCTACAAGTTAAACAATCAGGGACACCTTTATACAAATGGACTAGTCCACATTAACACATAAGGGAAGACAAAAACAACAACTTCACTAATACAACAACAAAATCAATACCAAGGTCAGGTAAATAATTACACTATAATTAAGTGCATAATTTTAACACAAATAATAAATCTAAGGAAAGAACAAGCAATTAAGAAAGAAAATACAAACACAAACAAAATTCAAAATTCGGCCCTTGATCCGAATGGAACACTTCAGGACACCCGAAGGGCTGGATGACGTACCTCCACAGGGCATTAGCGGTAGTGATGGCGGTCTGATCCAGAGTTGGGATGGCCCAGGCATATTTAGTGAATAGGTCTGTGATCACTAAGATGTTTTGGATACGGTCGACCGGCCTACCCAACGTCAGATAGTCCAAAGCGATGATATGCATCGGTGCTTTGGCTCGAATGGGGACCATTGGAGCTCGAGGCTCTTTCCTGGCTTTAAACAGGGTGCAGCGCGGACAGCCCCGCAGGTAGGCCCTCGTAGTTCCCTCCATCCCAGGCCAGTAGAAGTGGTGTCGCAAGAGTGCCGTCGTCCTCTCCTGCCCCTGATGACCAAGCCTGGTGTGATAAGCCTCCAGCAGGGCATGACACCTCCCCTCGGGAACCACTACCTGACAGACTGGGTCACCCGAGTGAGAGTCCTGGAGGGACCGACAAATCACCCCCTCCTTCAGATGGAGCCTCTCCTTCTGGCCCAGCAGGCCTCTCACAATTCGATTTTGAGCCCGGCGTTCCGCACCCTCCGGCCAATTACCCTGCTCCAACCAGGCCCGGACCATTAACAAGTCCTCGTCTTCGCCCTGCCACATCCTCCAACGCTGTGGGTCCCATCCCCAACTTGCAGGCGGCTCCTCCGGTGGTTGTCCCGGTGCCTCCACAATGCCCACCATCATTCCCTCGTCGCGGTCTACCTCAAGCATAGATCTCGGATCTTCCGGCCCTCCTTCAGGCCACCTAGACAGCACGTCGGCGTTGGTATGTTCCCTTCCTGGCCGGTACTGAAGCTGATAATCGAAGTTGGCCAATTGCGCCACCCACCTCTGTTCCACCGCCCCCAGCTTGGCGGTTTGCAGGTGTACCAGCGGATTGTTGTCGGTCACCACGGTTACCTTTGCTCCCCATAGGTAGTCTTTAAACTTCTCACTGAGCGCCCACTTCATGGCCAGTAACTCGAGCTTAAAGGAACTATAGTTGGCATCGTTTCTCTCCGCAGGGTGTAGACTCCGACTAGCATAAGCGATGACTCTCTCTTCCTCCTGTTGTTTCTGGGCCAAGACAGCCCCCAAGCCCAGATGGCTAGCGTCCGTATAAAGAATGAAGGGCTGTGTGAAATCGGCATATGCCAGAATGGGTGCTTGTAACAACTCTTGCTTGAGCTTCTGAAAAGCAATCTCGCATGCCTGGTCCCACTCCACCACTGGGGACCCTCGGCCCCGGACATGTCCCGTTCCACCCAGCAACTGGTTCATGGGTTTGGCGATCTTGGAGAAATCCTTGATGAATCTCCTATAGTACCCCACGAAACCGAGGAAGGATCGAACCTGGCGCACAGTCTTTGGGGCCGCCCACCCCTGTACGGCCGACACTTTCTCTGGGTCCACAGCGATCCCTGCCGCACTCACAATATGGCCCAGGAACTTTACCTCCTTCCGGAAAAGCTGGCATTTATCCGGTTGGAGCTTCAGCCCGTACTTCTCCAGAGAGCGGAACACCTGCTCCAGGTGCTGAAGGTGAGACTCAAAATCGGGGGAATAGATAATCACGTCATCCAGGTACACCAGGGTGGTATCCATCAGCTGGCTCCCTAAACAGCGCTGCATTAGTCGCTGGAACGTGGCAGGGGCGTTGCAGAGGCCGAAGGGCATCCGGTCCCACTCATATAACCCAAAGGGGGTCGTGAAGGCCGTCTTCTCCCGGTCCCGCTCGTCCACCTGCACCTGCCAGTAGCCGCTCGCCAAGTCTAGTGTGGAATACCAGGCCGCCCGTGTGAGGCTAGTAAGGGAATCCTCGACTCGAGGCAATGGGAAAGCATCCCGCTTTGTCACTAGGTTCAACTTCCGATAATCCACACAGAATCTCCATGCGCCTGTCTTCTTCCTCACCAGTACGATCGGGGCCGCCCAAGGGCTGCTGCTCTCGCGGATGATCCCTCTATCCAGCATCCCTCGCAACAGAGCACGAACCTCAGAGTATAATGTCGGGGGCACCGGTCGGTAGCGCTCTCTACTGGGTGTGGCCCCTCCAGTGGGAATTTGATGCTTAACGATGTTAGTACACCCATAATCCTCATCGTGAGTGGAGAACAACTGTGGCCATTTTGATAGGAAAGCCTTAAGCCGCCTTGTCTGATCCTCCTCCAGCCCTTCTCCCCGTAGGGACTCACCTCCAAGGTGGGCCGGCAGTCCTTCTCCAGCCTCTCTGCTGTGCATCCCCGTCTGCGCCAAAGCAACCTCTACTACGGATGGGCCTACTTGGCTGAACTTGACTTCTCCTGGCTCTTGCACTTGCTGCGGTTTCACCGAGATGACTCGGGCTAGACACTGATGACGATACAGTTGTATTGGAAAAGGATTCGTGTTCCGAACTCTCACCCGAATTCGGCCTCTTTGGGCGGATGCCAGTCCTCTGGCCACCTCCACCTTAGGACCTTCGTTGTGTGGTTCCACCAGCACCCACTCCTCCGGGTGGTAAAGTCTAGGGGGCACCCTGACCCAGACCATCGCCTCGCTTCGAGACGGGACGGACAAAGCGTAACGGCAAGCCACTCTCCCAGTGCTCTCCCGGTCCTCCTGCTGCTCGGCCAGGCAAACTCGGCGACAGTCTGCCCGAATACGCTCCCATTCCCTGCCCTCAGATGTCACAGTCACTCGGGCCGGCCCACGCTGGAACAGCTCTTCCCAGCAGTCAGAGATGACATTCATGCCCAGGAGGGCGCGATGAGACCCCAGACACACATCACGAACCACCACCACTCCTTTCTGGGGTACAACCATACCGTGAATCTCCAGGTCTGTCACTACATAACCCACATACGGGATATCGAGCCCATTGGCCCCTCGCAGAGTTAACCAGGGGGCCTCAGTCGTCGGCCGACCCTGGGTGCCAAATAGTTCCTGAACGAGGCTCTCCGCAAACAGAGTGACTTGCGACCCCGTGTCCAACAAACACTGCACCTTCTTGCTGTTGACTCGGATCGTAATAACCGGACAGCGGCCCACCAGGCGTTCTTTAGACAGTCCAGAAGAAGAAGGGTCTGAAAAGGGAGTCCCGACCACTTGACCCACAGTGGCCGGAGACTCTAAAAACCCCCTTGTGAAGCGCGTCTGGAAGGGCACTGACGGATGTAATGTCCAGCTTCTCCACAACCGTTACAGATAGGACGCCCCTGTTCATCCCACTGGAATCGGGGACCCATGGATCGGGCGAAACGACGCTCTGGAGGGCGACTCCCGTCAGAGTAGGCCCGCTCTCGTGGCGAAGGAAGTGAATGGAGGCGTTCTCGGCGGAGTTCTTCGACAACAGATTTGGACAGATCAGACATTTGTTCACGGATATCCCTTTTCAATTCTTCCCGGAGGGCATGCTTCCAATCGGAGGTGGCAGGGGCCGAAGGCCCACTAACAGCATTCGCCACCAGACAACTGGGAGGATCCACACCTTCGGTGTGATCACGCTCAAGGGCTAGAGCTTCTCGCCGCAGTTCTTCAAACGTGAGGTCAGGATTTCGTCTCAACTGCACCCGCAGACTCTGACGTACTGGGCCCTCCCGTAATCCTAGCAGAAACTGATCTCGCAATAGGGTCTCCTCGTCGCCCAGGCCGTGGTCCTGTCTTCCCCTTAGCCTGGTAAACTGTTCCCTCAGTTGCAACGCGAATGGCCGAACAGTTTGTCGTGGCCCTTGCCTACAATTAAAGAATTGGGTTCTCAGGACAGCTACCGGGGTGGTGTCTCCGTATTGTACCGTGAGGAAATCAAAGATGGCTCGGACTGTGGTGCGGGTTGCTTCCGGTGCTGCCTGTACTTCTCTTCTTGCTTCTCCCTCTAGTGAATTTAATACAAACTGTACCTTCTGCAGGGCGTTCAGCCCTTGGAGCCCTGCCAGGTATTCCACCTGGGCCTTCCATGCTGACAGGCTTAATTCTGACCCCGGACCTCCGTACTTCTGGGCCCACGGGGCCCCCATAAAGAAGGGCATAACCGGCTGTCTGGCCACTGGCTCTTCTTCCTCGGCCATTTAGGACCTTGATCGCTCCACTCGAGACGGTAATCCTGCCGACTACGCCAAGTTCTGTCACAGATCGGGGTGGGCCAAGCCAGACTGCACCCACCCCTGGAGACCGGGTACCACCTCGAGGAGCGTGTCAAGGAACCAAACAGCAGACAGAGGATAAAGGAATAACAATTTCTTTATTGAGTTAAAAGCGAATAATTCAAAAGTCCTAATTAAAATCTTCCTTCTTGTCGCTAGAAGCAATTCGATGGGCCCCCTGGACCGGAGCGAGATGGACGTTCGTGAACACCCTGCGGCTCGTCGGAAAGAAATCAAAGGAGGACACACACCATCCAGGTAGGTCACTGGGTAAGTACTCTTTACAGGGCTCACAAGGAAATCTTGGCTACCCGGACCCCATTCAAACTGGAACCAGGTAAGTACTCGCGGGCGGGGATGGAGCAAGTCTCGGATGCTGTCCACAGGTAAGTATCCAGGGAGCGGTGGCCTCAGACTCGGACGGAGCACAGGGGCGCAGGTGGCGAGCGGGCCGGGCCAGGAGGGGAAACAGGTGAGTATCCCGGTAAGTGTCCTTGGTGCCAAACCAGTTAGAACGGGGCCTCCAGCCAAGACGTAGGGGATCCTTAGACCACAGGAAGACACTTCAATCAGAGCACGCGCCGCGGCTGATCCTGGCTGACAGCGGCTTACAACATAGGCATGGAGGGCCACCAGGCCGAAGAACACTTTGAGCGAGACGCTCCCTTTCGGCTGTGTACTGCAACAACACAACAGAGTTCAATGGTTTCAGCGGTATACAAGCGCTCAACAGTAATACCTTCTCTCTTCTGAACAGGGTGGAGGCCTTCAATGGGACGGGTGGAGACTACCAGGCGGAGAGGACACTTGAGCGAGACACTCCACTTCGGCTGTGCACTGTAACCAGGTAGCAGGGTCTAACTATTCAACAGCGCAATAAACATTCAGTTAAAAACCTTCTCTCTTTCTGGACAGGACAGCAGCTTTCAATAGGAGCGTGTGGAGACCACCAGACGGGGAAGACACTTAGAACGAGACACTCCACTTCAGCGGTACACTGTATCAATGTAACAGGGTTCAACTGCTCAACCGCATATGAAACATTCAGTTAAATACCTTCTCTCTTTCTGGACAGGACAGCAGCTTTCAATAGGAGCGTGTGGAGACCACCAAACGAAGAGGATGCTTTAAGCGAGACACTCCACTTCAGCTGTCCACTGTAACAATGCAACAGGGTTTAACCATTCAACAGTAGATGAACATTCAGCTGCAATACCTTCTCTCGTTCTGAGCAGGACAGCGGCTCTCGTTAGGAGCGTGTGGAGACCACCAGGCGGGGAGGATGCTTTAAGCGAGACACTCCACTTCAGTTGCACACTGTAACAATGTAGCAGGATTTAACCATTCGACAGTAGATGAAACATTCAGCTGCAATACCTTCTCTCGTTCTAAACAGGGCAGCGGCTTTCGTGAGGGGCGTGTGGAGACCACCAGGCGGGGAGGATGCTTTAAGCGAGACACTCCACTTCAGTTGCACACTGTAACAATGTAGCAGGATCTAGCAGTTCAACAGCATATAAAACATTCAGCATTAATAGAGCCAGGCTGTCTCAAAGTGGTAAGTTGGGCGTTCTATATATCAAAACCTTCCTTGGAGACAGCGGGTGAAAGACTGTAAGGAGAGAGTGCACAGCAGACTACTTTTACCTCTCCACACGATGAACTTCACTCCATAACACAAACCGTGTGAATCGTCACTTCAGGCACTGCATTCCACTCGCACACCGTGCATTCGGGCCAGCACTCACCCACCGGTCTTCCTCCCACCAGATCAACTCTCGTCTCTCACAAGGGCTCAACTTCTCTCCAGAGACAGCAGAAGACAGTTGCAGCGATCGTCACATTCAGCGAAGGAAGGACAAAAGTTGGAGGCAGATCAATAATTCACTCGGTGTACTAGTTCACTCGTGCCACACGCTTTCCAAACTCTCTCCACACCACTTCAGTGTTAGTGCAATAACAACGAATCCAATACTCATCACTTTGTGTCTTTCCCACTGCTGACGATAATCCCTTGGGTTTCCGTTGACAAATACTTCACTTTCTCCTTTCCACTTCTCAACTTCAATCTTCGCCCGCTTCACAGCCCAGCCTCAAATACAAGCAACCCGCCAACAAACACAGTATCTCACGGGAGGAGAACCACACGACCGTCTGTTTCCTCTCTCTTTTTAAAGCCCCATCTGAATCTGTGTTCCTCTCCCAATGCTCTCTGTTAATTTCTCCACACCTGCTGTCAATCGGGCAATTGGCCTCGCTGCCATAGCAACAGATTTGCGGTGTGATGAGACGGGTATCCACAGGAGGTCTCCAAATAACACTATTCGGAGGGTTTTTAATCTCTTTTCTAATTGTTTTTGTCACACCGTGACAGAAGTTTCAGTAAGTCTTGGGTCATTTATTCCTGTACATTAAGGGCTCAATGCCTTAACAATTTCTGAAAGGAGCAATGTTCGATATAGTGTACATTTGCTTTTGTAAAATATTTTCAGTGCTTTAAATGTCTTACAGATTTGTATGGGTTCTGCATGCATCTTTGGAAGTTATTCCACAAGATAAATATTACAGTTTTTCTCAAATGCTAAAACACATTTCACAAACGTTTCCTCCATGTTCCCCAATGTCTAAACACAACACCCTTTTCTAAAGCTACATAAACACAACCACACCTTCTCACTTCAAAACTCAAACTTTCACACCAAAAGAGCTGCTCGAAGCTTTCAAAAATGTAAACACTATACACATCATTACACACTACAGCAAAACAATTGAAAACACAATGCTCAATTTGTGAGAAGGTTCTTTGTTTCATAACTGCCAATGCATATTTTTAGAAACTTTACAGTAATGGATCTTCTTAGATCTCTGCAGAGGATTAGGCATTTAGATTTGTGAGTTTTATATGAGGAGTATAAATCTATTGTAAATTCTGCATGTACACTACTGTAACACCTCAATGCAAAAACAGAATCGATTGCACACAACAGTACTCTTGAAAACATGATCAGGGTGTGAAGTTTTTTTTATTTAGCCTACTTTATTCACACCACAATCACTGTGCGGCATCATGTCGCTGAGCTGCATCGGGCCACATCGCAGGCTATATTGTCTCTTGCCAGGCACCGCAGGAAAAACGCCCTGGAATGGCGAAACCATTCTTGGAAGGCCTCCACTGGGATGTCAACACAGGCCAGCTCCATTGCCCTTAGGAGGTTCTCTCTAGTGTATGGTTGTCTGTCATAAACCTTCCATCTCCACGATGAGAAGAACTCCTCTATAGGGTTCAGGAAAGGGGAGTAGGGTGGCAGACAGACGTTTAAAAAGTGGTTACTGTTGGTGGTGAACCACTCTCTGATTTGGTTTGTTCTGTGGAAGCGTACATTGTCCCAAATGATCACATAAATGTGATGTGCGGGCCCAGGATGGTGTTGTTGGCGGTCCAGGAGGATGTCTTTTAGCTCCTCTAGGAAGGTGAGGAGACGTTGGGTGTTGTAAGACCCAAGGACAGCATGCCGGTGGACAAGCCCCTCCGAACCCATGGCCGCACAAAGAGTGATATTCAGGTAGCACAGTATTGTCCAGAAGTAATGTAGGCCACTGAGCAACACAGTATGAGTGAACTAACTGTACTGTGAACATGGATGTATACTTACTTGCAGATACTCGTAACATAGGTCTTTGTGTCGTGCAGAGTTGCGCTCAAAGGGAACCCTATAGACCTGTTTCATCCGCATCTTTTGGCGCCGGAGAACTCGGTCTATTGTGGCCAAGCTGACATCAATGTTCTCAAAGTTGACATTATCGGCAATGACTTTGTCTCTGATCTCCCGGAGTCTGATGAGGTTTTTCTCACGAACCATATCCACAATGAGGGTTTCTTGTGCCGCTGTAAATATGGCAACCCTCCCACCTCTATGTGGCATTCTTTCAACTATAAAGAAAGAAACATGTGTTGTCAATTGACATGTTTTACAATACAGTAACAACTGATTTGAAACCAATGGACTACTTTCACAGGCTTGTAAAATTGTATT
Source organism: Leuciscus idus (assembly GCA_021554675.1). NCBI lineage: Eukaryota > Metazoa > Chordata > Actinopteri > Cypriniformes > Leuciscidae > Leuciscus > Leuciscus idus. Next base: position 43,649,566 of record CM038628.1, on the reverse strand, counting down.
GTGACAAAGAAAGCAATAGAGCACAATACCTGTTGTGTTGTCTGAATGCCCTGATAATGGTGGCCACGGTGAACCTACTCAGGTTTGGACGGACTCTTAGTCCTGCTTCAGCCATTGTCATGCCATGGACAATGACATGGTCAATGACTGTTGCTCGCATCTTGTCCGTAATGATGGTGCGAGGTTGTCTTGCTCTCCCTCCTGGACCTTCTCCTCTCCCTTGTTGGCCTCCTCCTCTCCCTTGTTGGCCTCCTCCTCTTCCTCGTTGGCCTGCTCCTCTTCCTCCTCTGATTTGAACTCCTCTTCCTCGTTGGCCTGCTCCTCTTCTTCCATGGCCTGCTCCTCTTCTTCCATGGCCAGCTCTTCTCCCTCCTCTGACTCAAATTCCTCTTCCCCTGACTCTGCCTTCATCCATTGTGTTTGTTTGGAATCTTCAGCAAACTGTGCACTCTGAACTTGCTTTTATACATGTGGTCACAGCATTAGCAACAAGTGTCTTCAATTTTGAGTCGTTGTGTGTAATGAATGACGCCAGGTGTGTTCATTGTGTTCAAATATTGCTGACTGTGGCAAGCATTTTGCATCACATGAGCTTTCATTTGAGAATATGAGCAGAGTTCTTTTGCAACTTGTGTTTTAGCAAGGAAAAATGTGTTAAGATTTATGAGAACGGAGGATTGTGTTTTGTGAATTGTGTCTTCATGTGAAATGTGTTTATGATATTGGAAAATGAAAGCTAGATTTAGTAAATGTGTTTAGACAACTGGTCATTTGGTTTAGAGGATTGGCTTTTGTGTTTTAGCATTTGAGAAAAACTGTAAGTAAAATGTATGACTGAATGATTTTTTTAAAATGGATTTTTATGTCAAAACGAAGAGTTTGTAATGTCATTTGTAGCATTTTTTAATAACAGAATAATAGACTTAAATAGTCAGAGTATGACTGCTTTATTATATGGTATTAATATAATACCTGCATGCTGGTCCTATTCCTGTCTACCACATGAGATACCCATACCTTTACTCTGCTCTTAAGCACACACAATAATCATAAATGCTACACTAAATCTTTAAATCCTGGGAAATAAAGTTTGTTACATAAATAAGAATTACAGTAAAAAGCATTCACTTAACAATTTTGCAGTTAATGAAGTACATCATTATACAATATGCTCAGTATTTTGTGTTCAGTATTTTCAGATTTAAACTATATGGCTACGATTTATATTTATATTCTTTATATCACAATGACATACATATGTACACATCAGGGTTTCCGTTGTAATTCCGTTGAAATGTCCGACAAAATTAAATCTCTCCGGTCAAATTGTCCGATTAAAATTGCCTAATAATCCCGCCCCCCAACACAATCTGAATTTGAGAATAAGCCTAAAATGTATAAAGCAAAAATACACCGACCTTTGGCTATGTTATAAAGGAACAGGCTCTACCGTTTTAAAGTTATTAAACATTATTACATGGCTTGGTTGAATTCCAATGTGGAATGCGGTCTGTTATTTCTTGATATCAGACCGCTGAAGCACTTGCGGCACCAGGATTTTGATTAGGTGGGCCTCCAGAAAACTGGATGGCCCAGTTAAAATAAGCCAAAAAATAAATAAGAACGGTTTCCCCTTCATCTCCGTTTCAGCGCTTTTCTGGGCACTGAGGACAGCGACTCAGTAGCCAACCTGAATTTAATGCGTAATTAGCATAGGTATAAAAAAAAAAAAAAAAAAAAAACAACCTTAAACAGGATTTTTTGGTTGCTTTTTTAATACAATTACAATTTCATTAAATTTATTGTTTAATAAAATTATAGGCCTATTATTTTTAGTTTATTAACAGCAACAACAGCTGTAAAGTTTTTTTAAGAGTTTTTTTCCTGCTCAGCTACTGTTCGGACGCTCTTGCTTACTGCTCCGCGTTTTGCTCTATCGCTTTTACATTTTATCTCCTATTTTTTCTATATTTTATTTCCTTTATTTTATTTCCTTTTATCACCTAATTTTAACTTCAGCAAATCAGCACAGTGCTCATACGACAAAGTTTGGATTACTACAAAAACTGAGAATTCTTTTACCCGACCAGCTTACATACCGGGAAAGGAAAACACAACTGCCTACAAGGATAAGAGAAAATGCCTCTTCTGGAATCTACTTGCTGCACCAACTGCCACAGACTTTTACAAAGGATTGCAGTTCTAGAAACAAAGTTACTTACGGGACCACCAAACCAGACGGAGCACACAACAGAGCTTCGTCATGGACACCCTCAGCATACCGGTGAGTCCCATGAAACTAGTGCTCCTCGACAGGTAGAGAAACAAGCCGATCGACTTACTAATCGATGGCACAAACAGGGAGCGAGACCCAAAGGCACTCGAGACATCAGATTGTCACGAGCATCACATATTACCGCAGTAGCATCCTCTACCCCAGATACAGCTCTGACAAGGATTGCAAACACTGGTCTGCTACCACTGCCTATACATCTTGAGAACAGATTTGAAGTACTAATGAATGTAAATGAGGAATCCACAAATGTGATGAATGTGATCGAACACAGACTGAATAGGCCAGTAGCTAACACTGATGCTAACTGGCGCTCAAGGTCGAGCAGACAGCGGCACTCAGCTCAGAGCGCAGCCGAGCCCAGGACTCTGATAGTGGGGGACTCCATAATCAGAAACATTAGCACCAGGGATACAACTACGTGCTGCCTTCCACAAGCAACAACTTCTGATATAAACAGGGAACTTCAGAACATTCTGATGAAACATAAGACTGCTAATCGACTCATCATACATGTGGGGAAGAATGATATTCATAAAGAGCAGTCAGAACTCCTTAAGAAGGATTTCAATAAACTTTTTGAAACACTTAAAAGCTGAAAAGATTCAGCACCCAAGGACGACTTCCTGGAAAACAGCCAGGGAAGCCAGGACAGCATATTACAGCCTCCTATAACACCAGAGCAACAGCCCCTTTCACCAGACACTTTCTCCCTCTCCCCTGCAACGCCATTACTGTGCTTCTCACAGAAAATGGAAGAACTGGTGCATGCTGGAACCAGACTATCCCACTCTTTTGCTGCAAGCCCCCAGATACCAACTAAAAAAAGACAGGCACCACTACCACCAAAGCCTGCGGGCCCAGCTCGCCCTCCCCCTCCTCCTGTGAGAGCTCTTCGGCCTCTGCCACAACGCCAGGGCCCACACCCTCCTCCTTCTGCTCGAGGTGAACCAAAAACAACTGATACCAGCTCTCAGTGATGTATGTCGGGTCCCCGCTTTGATAACAGTAACTTTCTCAAATGTTTACAAAACAAGCGGGAACCCAGTGTGCCTGTATCTTTCTCTATTGCTGTTCTATTACATGATAGAAAGTCTAAGGCCTTCAATAGCCGTACAGCAAACCCAACTAATCTGGTGCCTATTACACGTCAAACTAATATTGCTGTGGGGAAAAGTAAGTCTGTTAAGTTAGCTCTTTTAAACATTCGCTCACTTAAAAATAAATCACTTCTAGTCAACGACTTAATAACCACAAACAACCTGGATTTTATGCTTCTAAATGAAACCTGGCTAGTAGACAGCTGCAGTGCAACAATCCTCAATGAAACATCCCCTCCTAACTTTACTTTTATGAGTGTCTGCAGAGCTGTTAAGAGAGGTGGGGGTCTAGCTGCTCTTTTTAAAGATATCTATCAATGTAAGCAAATATCATTTGGGAATTACTTGTCTTTCGAATATCTGGGTATTGTGTTAAAAGGTGCTCCACGCATTTTACTTTTCATTATTTACAGGCCTCCAAAATACTCTCCAGCCTTTGCTGAGGACTTTACAGAACTGTTATCAACAATTACCTCAGAGTTTGACTGTTTTGCCATTGCTGGAGATTTTAACATCCATATAGATAATGCAGAAAACAATATGGCCAAAGAAATCAAAACTGTTTTAAAAACTTTTGATCTGACTCAGCATGTACATGGACCCACACACAATCATGGACACACTTTAGATTTACTTATCAGTAAGGGTCTAAACATTTCATCGATTGTTATTAAGGATGTAGCACTGTCTGATCATTTCTGTATTTTCTTTGATATATTGATCTCTCCTGCCACTGAAGCTAGATCTGTGTCTGTCAAGAAGAGATGCTTAAATGAGAACACTAGTGTCCTATTTATGAAGGCTATATCCTTAACACCAAGCATATCTGCAGACTCTGTTGATTTTCTCCTTGATTCTTTTAACTCAAAAGTTAAAGGTGTAATTGATGATATTGCTCCTGTGAAAGTCAGGAAGAAGAGTGGCAGACAAAAGGCACCTTGGAGAAACTCAACAGCAGTGCAAAATATGAAAAGACAATGCAGAAAAGCAGAGCGCATGTGGCGGAAGACAAAACTTGTAGTCCATTATAACATCTACAAAGACAGCCTTCATGCTTTCAATATGGAACTAGGCAAAGCTAGACAGACTTTCTTCTCAAATATTATAAACAGTAATTTAAACAACACACGCATTCTTTTTGCTACTGTAGAGAGACTGACAAACCCCCCAAGCCAGATTCCTAGTGAAATGCTCTCAGACAGCAAGTGCAGTGAGTTTGCTTCTTTCTTCTCTGACAAAATCAATAATATCAGAAAGGTGATCAGCACATCCTTGACTTGCGCTGGGGTCAGACAGATCAAACCACCTGAGAAAGTAGTTACTATGTCTGATTTCAAAGAAATTGATGGCAACATTTTGGAAGAAACCGTACAGCACCTTAAAACATCAACCTGCGCTCTTGACACACTTCCCACATCGTTTTTCAAAAGTGTGTTAAACAGTTTAGAAGCAGATCTTCTAGAAGTGGTAAATGCTTCACTTCTCTCTGGGAGTTTTCCAAACTCCCTAAAAACTGCAGTTGTCAAGCCCCTCCTGAAAAAGAGCAATCTGGATAAGACCATATTAAGCAACTATAGACCAATCTCAAATCTTCCTTTCATAGGTAAGATCATTGAAAAAGTTGTCTTCAATCAGCTGAACAAATTCTTATGCTCGAATGGATACTTTGACAATTTTCAATCTGGTTTCCGACCGCATCACAGCACAGAGACAGCGCTCATAAAGATAATAAACGATATTCGCTTAAATACTGACTCAGGCAAATTATCAGTGCTGGTACTACTCGACCTCAGTGCTGCATTTGACACTGTCGATCACAACATACTTCTGGACAGGCTGGAAAACTGGGTGGGGCTTTCTGGGATAGTCTTAAAATGGTTCAGGTCATACTTAGATGGGAGAGGTTATTATGTGAGTATAGGAGACCATAAGTCTGAGTGGACATCCATGACATGCGGAGTCCCTCAAGGCTCAATTCTTGCGCCACTCCTGTTTAACCTGTATATGCTCCCAATGAGCCAAATAATGAGAAAGAACCAAATCTCTTACCACAGCTATGCAGACGACACACAGCTCTACTTAGCCCTATCGCCCAACGATTACAGCCCCATTGACTCCCTGTGCCAATGCATTGATGAAGTCAACAGTTGGATGTGTCAAAACTTTCTTCAGTTAAACAAAGACAAAACTGAAGTCATTGCGTTTGGAAACAAAGATGAAGTTCTCAAGGTGAACGCATACCTTCACTCTAGGGGTCAAACAACCAAAAATCAAGTCAGGAATCTTGGTGTGACACTAGAGTCAGAGCTTAGTTTCAGTAGTCATGTCAAAGCAATAACTAAATCAGCATACTATCATCTGAAAAATATTGCAAGAATTAGATGCTTTGTTTCCAGACAAGACTTAGAGAAACTTGTGCATGCTTTCATCACCAGCAGGGTGGATTATTGTAATGGACTCCTCACTGGCCTTCCCAAAAAGACCATAAGACAGTTGCAGCTCATACAGAACGCTGCCGCCAGGATTCTGAGCAGAACCAGAAAATATGAACATATCACACCAGTCCTCAGGTCTTTACACTGGCTCCCAGTTAGATTTAGGATTGATTTTAAAGTATTATTACTGGTATATAAATCATTCAATGGCCTAGGACCTCAATACATTGCAGATATGCTCACTGAATATAAACCCAACAGATCACTCAGATCATTAGGATCATATCAGCTAGAAATACCAAGGGTTCACTCTAAGCATGGTGAGTCTGCTTTTAGCTATTATGCCAGCCGCAGCTGGAACCAGCTTCCAGAGGAGATCAGATGTGCTCCTACTGTAGTCACATTCAAATCCAGACTCAAAACACTTCTGTTTAACTATGCATTTACTGAATGAGCACTGTGCCAATGTTCGTCCGACTGTTTGTACTGTATTTTATTTTTTATTTTTCTAAACTGTTTTAATTATTCTTATTTCTTTTTATTATTTTAATTTCTTCTATGTAAAGCACTTTGAATTGCCATTGTGTATGAAATGTGCTATATAAATAAACTTGCCTTGCCTTGCCTAAAGATGAAGTTGACGATCGCCATCTCCGTAGTGAACGCGCCTATAGAGAGAAAAGCACATGATTACACAATCAGAGAGTAGCCTAGGCCTATTTCTTTTAGTTTTAAATTGTTAAAAAGACATTTCAAGCTTTCTTAAGATATATTTCATGTCTGTGAGGCCTATGCTGAGTTTTGTTAAATTAGGATGAGATGTGCTCCAGTTCACGAGCAATGCAAGTGACCGCGCGGGCGCCTGCATGATTAGGCCTATATAGTCTGCTATATTTCCAGGCAATCGGTTGATAAACATTTTTTTTTATTAAAATTAAGATACAATTTATACAAAACGAAATTCACTTCAGAAAAGTCTTTCTACAAAACAAAACTTAATTAAGTGGTCAAAATCATGTCTGACCCGCTCCATGTCTCTCGATATTGCGCATCCTATCTTACTTGTGCTGTTCACTTTTCATAATCAACATAAATAAAAAAATAACATTATAATATTTTAACAAATATTAAACTAAATGAGCTTAATGGCTACAACACTTTGTGTGTTTGTGTGTGTTACATTCTCTATGAAGTATATTTACTGTATTAGCCTACTGTATGTAAAATGCAAGTGGAGTACGTATTACAGTATTACAGTACTGAAAATAATGTCTGATTACACACCTGTTCTGTCTACAAACGTTTGAATGATTGAAGACACTGTTGTTCTCCCAACATTCAGCTTTACCTTTTGACCCTCAGTCATTGTAAGGTCATAATTGATAACATTGTCTGCAATAGTGTCCTTATTTCATTAGAAACATGTCCACAATCTTGACCTCTTCCACTGTTTTGCCTCTGTACCCTTCTTCCACCACACATCATTACTCCTCTTCTTCCCGACTGTTGACCCTGTTTGTTTCTGTGTTGTTCTTCCATTATCTAAATGTGTGACACGGAGTTGTGCTCTGTCAATATATGCTTGTCAAATGAAGCTTCAGGAGATGCAGCTCTGAGCTATATCAGAGACCTGGTTGATTTAATGCTTTACATTCCCCTTCATTAGTGAAATGCAAAATGTATAGCCAAGACACTGTCATTAAAACATTAAAATGTAGCATGTCATGGGAACCAACAACAGCACATAGGCTATACCCATATTTCTATTTATAACGCAGCCTCTTTAAATTCACATAATGTTTCACATCTGAGTAACAGAAATATAATGAAATATATATATATATATATATATATATATAATGAAAATGAATTGCCAACATGCCAAGAATATCAAAAAATACCAAGTAAAACACAAATTTGTAAATATTTGTTTGAATGTTTCTGTAATGAGCAGTTTTTAGAAAACCAGAATGCCTGTAAATAAACAATATATTAATGACTGGCATTTCACACAAAAGTCAATGAAAATACAGTTCCAAACAGCGCCACAGCAGAACAATTGTCTAAAAGGCGTAGTTGTGTGGGTGTTAAATATATATTTGTATTTTTGAAAGAATAGGTTGAACATCAACCAGTAATCTCAATAGAACAGGGCCTTGGCGCCATCTACCGGCAATTTTATATTGATATTTAGTAGTTTAATATTTATTTAGCCTCCGTTCATTTCGGCATTTACAACTCGGTTTAAATGAGCTTGCTAGAAGTTCATAGAACGATTTTTTATAACATAGAATTTAAGAATATAATTAAGTAATGCATCCACTCTACTATAGAGCTTTTTTATTATTATAAATAAATATTATATTATATTATCTTTATTGGAGATAATATAATATAATATAATCGTATGCCCTATATGGCGTATAGCCAACAATTATATAGTATTTTTATGAAATAAAATCTTGAATTTAATTATTACAGTCAAACTTAACTGTAATAACGGAAATTAGGATACAATTATAACATGAAAAACAGCCCCAGCATGCGCTTGATGTTCGATGTCTAACTTCACAGTCAACTGAAACATGCAGTTTAATTTTAATAAATAAAGTATATAGTCCTATCTATAATAAATAATTTATTAAACTGAATATATAAATAAGTCCTGCTGCACAGGTTTTTGTAATTATTGCAGATCATATAAAATAAATAATTAGGCATATTGATTGGCCTAGGCCTACTTGTTAAAAGAGCTTTGCGTTTTCATTTATTAGGCTATTCTACTGCTAATAAAAGAATGAACTAATTTATTAAATAAATAATAATATTGAAGAAATTCTCTCTCTCTCTCTCTCTCTCTCTCTCTCTCTCAACGTATAAGTCTGGCAAATGTATAGGGGTGACACATGCTGCCACATACTTTTTTCCCCCTCAATTATGTGGTAATAACGAGATCTTATGTTGTTTTAACGACATCTTTTCTCGTAATAACGAGATCTTATGTTGTTAAAACGACATATTTTTTTCGTAATAACGAGATTAATGTCGTTTTAACGACATTTTTTTCTCGTAATAACGAGATATGTCATTAAAAACGACATCTTGTTCTCGTAATAATGAGATGCTATGTCGTTAAAACGACATATTTTTTGCCCTTATAAGGACATGCAGTCATGTACAAAATATGCCTCTTTATCCACATAAAATTGACAGCCTATCGCGCCTTTATCACACTTTTACGTTCAAAAAGCTTAAGCAAATAGTAGCAGCCCCCAATCATGCAAAATTAATCAATGAGGGCCTTTTTTAAAATATATTTTATATAGGCCTATAAGGTTTTTTTTTAATATGATATATTAGGCTATATAATAAGATTTATTTTGTTAATAGGCTATATCTTCATAGAGATATCATTAAACAAAAAGTAGTCAAACACATCTAACAACATAGCCTAAGTTGTTTATTTTTTACAACATTGTGTTCTTATTTTGTTTAATTAACGAAATGTCAATCTTCGTCTTTATAACAGAAGATACAATACAATACAAAAATCTTCAAGATACAGCCACACAATCTTCACATGTAACGGATTGTCACCTTATAAACAGTCCTTTGGAATGGAATAATAAACCCTTATAATAAAGAAAAAGCTTCAGTGATAAAGATCAAATGCTGTACACAAAAGCAGATGAGCCCAGAATATGAACGCAATGAATTTAATACGTTAAGCGGTTTCCTTCCATAGAAACCCTTTATTATAAAGAAAATAAAGGTGGCTCTTAACGTGTCTTTCTATGGGAGGATATGGGATTGCGGTGCAGCAAATCCTTTAAATGGTATTCAATGCAAAACAAAAATGAAAAATACAAGTAGCCAATAAAATAAACAAATTATTGTGGCATTAATTAGCCCATAAACAATATTTATTTTAAAGCCTAAACGAATTTGTTTAAAGAAAAACACCAGCGTTGGGCGTTTATCTGTATAGGCTAAGTGTTTCAGCCGCTCTTTTCAAACTGGCGCAATAAAATGCAATAGAATTTGATTTGTTAAACATGAAGAGGAATTATCAGTCTGGCATGGCCGCTCGCTCTAACGTTAACCTATAAATGTTCGCTATTATTAAGCGCATATCCGAGTGTTTGTGCGGAGTGTGGAGCGCGCACTACATGACATGGATGCGCCGGTGCCATCACTCGCATTTTCCTATCAACAGTGGAAACGACTTAAAATACTCCATTTCTGGTCATACAGAAAATAATAATACATCAGTCGCAACTACTTTTATTTGTGTAAACTCACAACAACAAGAACACGTTGTGCTTTTGTAAAATAAAAGAAAACGAACAGGGCGCGCTTTCATGATCTGTGAATTGGAGCGCATCTCAAAAATGAACTGAAAAACGCCTCACAGACATGAGAAATCTAACTAACTATATAAAGTTTATTAAAAAAATGTCCACCAACGAAAAAAAATCCAATGGCAAATACGGTAGCCTACCATCTGATTATGTAATCCTGTCCGTATGAAAGGCGCATCTAGGCAGCGGAGATGTATGGAGATATGTTTGCAGGGTGCCTAACCGCACTGATTTAGAAAAGAGTAGTTCATTAATAAACAATTAAAATGCTTCGTTATTTTTTTCAGACACATTTATTATATTATTAGCCTACTTTTGCCAGTGCTTTGCGGCTGACAAGACAGGACAGGCATGTGACAGAGACTCATTTGGCCTTATTGGCTCATTTTCTGTGAGGAATATATATCAGAACACATTTTCAATGAAAACACGTACACCCCCCCCTACACATTTATATTACACACAGGAGAAAAGTGTGGAAATTGTAGGTCCTGTGTTTACTCTGTCCTCCTCCTGTCAGGGCCTGCTGTTAGTGTGTGTGTTCTTGTATATCCCTCTGGGCTTCTTCGTCCGAAAACGGGCGAAAACTTGAACGTTTCGAAATGTTTAATTTTTTTGGTTCATCGGATGGGGGTGAAACTTGGTGACTTTTGTTTTTTTACCTATATGAACACACAAAAAAATCAAGGAGATGATTCTGATATGTTAAAGGGTCGTAAAAAAAAAAGTCACACTTAGCTTCCTCCCGCCCGAAAACGGGCGACATAGGAAATGAATGGTAAGACTGAAACAGCAAATTTTGCCCCAAACTATGTAAAAATTATATAATCATAATAACTCCAAAACTATAGCAAGGAGAGTCAAAAGTTAGGTATCGTTTGAAAGAACTCTTTTTAAATTTTTTGAAAATATAAATTACATTACATTTGGACATTGTCCTGCCAAGAAACGGCGGATAAAAGACAATATTTAGAGATAATTTTTATTATGATTTTGCATATCTTTCTTATTTGTCATGGAATAACTCAGGAAGGAAATAAGGTAGGAGGAAAATTCTTTTTTAGTGAAGTCCCCCTACATGTTAGCTGCATCTGGATAAAAAAATTATAATTTTTGGATAAAGGAATCAAAAGTTACAGCATTTGGAAAAGAGATAGCCTTTTTGTACAGTCTTTGACACCCCCTCATGGGCAATTTTTTCTCCATGAAGAATATCTTGTCATAAAAGCAATAGATTATGTTAATTTTGGGCTCATTTTAATTGTAATAATATGCTGTAAAAAATGAAGTGCCATTTTCAATTATCTGAGAATGTTTCATGAGCTGTATGATGTTTTTGACACATTGCAGTACATTATTTTATAGATTATGAAAAAAAAGAAATTCTATTTATCAGCAAATAACTCAGCAATACTTAAGAGTTTTTCAAAGTGGATACATTCACTGTAAAGTTCAGACTCTAAGCTTTCAAATGACATCAACTTTGTGTTAATCAAGGCAAGATTTTAGAAAAATATGGTAATGAATATTTTCGCAGCTAGGTGGCGCCTACTGGCGGTACACTTGGTTTTAGAGGGATTACTCAGCACTCGTTAGGAGCTAATAAATGTAATTAGATGCATTAAAAAGCCGAGATCCTAAGCTTTAAAATGATATATAATTTGTGTTGTTCCATTCAGTGGTTGCTTAGTAATAAATGTTTTTCTTTCCGAATGGGAATAAATCAAATAAATAAATAAAAAAGCTATAGGCCGCCTATGGGCGGTTATAGGACATGACATAAATTAATACATTTTGAAGCCACTAGATGGCGCTCTTCTCACTTGAATTTTTTTTTTTTTTAGGCCTGCACTCTATTTTGATGTGAAATGCTGCATTTATTGAAAAATAAAATAAAATAAATAAAATAAAAATATATATATTAATTCTAATGGAAAAAATTGCTCATAAAAATTATATAATTAATGCAAAGTATCATAAAAAATTCTAAAAATTCTAAATAATAATCAGAAAACATTATAGAACAAAAAAATATTTGATTGGTTATCCTAGGAAAAAGTTAAGTACAATTTTAAGGCTTCGCCCGTTTTCGGGCGGGAGGAAGCTAAGTGTGACCCAATTATGAAGAAGCCCAGAGGGATATGGTTTATGAGGACACAAATGTGTATGACATGGGTATTACAACGTAAACATGGTTTATGACGACATCTGTGTCCTCATACTAAAACATATGGTGTTTTTTGAAATTCAAAAAATGCCAAAAGTTTTCTGGCTACAGTTTATCTGTCTACAATCATTGTTCCCAAGCAATGACACCGTCACAAACAAATGTGTAAGGGGGAGTAGCGGCAAGAGGTTATAAAGCACAATGCATAAAGTGGCTATGCAAAGTGCTTTACAAATAATCAGATGAAAAAAATCGAGAATGTGCTACAAAAGAACATAGAAAAATAACAGATTAAAGTGGGCCTATTATAATGATAAATAAAATATGCTTGCCTTACAAGGCGGTATAACGTTAGCAGTGAGCTAGACCATCTAAGTTTCAGCAACATTCAGTGAGCTGAGGCATGGATCGAATCTCATCCTTGTGCTGGGTTGGATTAATATCGTCTGTTCTTGTTCTTTACTGATTGGGTGATACCAGTTCAAATTTATTGGCTTTGGAAAAGACAGGGTGGAGATCATTATCATTTAACAGTACGTGTCTTGTGACGCGTTATGATACGCGTCATTGGGGACACTGTGCGCCGTAAAAAGCCCTCATTATGCTTCTGCGTCAACTCCACGGCGTAGCTACGCCGTCACTCCAACGGCGTCGTGACCGTTTTATGGTTCTGCGTCGGGTTGCGTTGCATCGCGGTGCATTTCACCGCCAGAACGCTAGGGGGGTGGTGTGGTTCGCGAATCTCTTTCCTAGTTTGTTTTGGT
>CM038628.1:43613946-43631446 GCA_021554675.1 Leuciscus idus | reverse complement strand
TTTATAAACAAAAAGTCTTGGCATTAAAATGCTGTATTTAAGGCTCACAATCCCCACTTTGCCAATATCCTCCAAATCACGATGTTTTACCCATTTGTCAGCGAGACGTTTTTGTTAAACATATCTTCTGTTGAAGTGAACGATGAGCTCAACTGCCCTTATAATGTATATGGAGCCCAAATTCTTTATTATATGAAAGATTCTCCTTCTGTTTTGTTCAAGAAAGTAAGTCATGCGAGTTTGAAATAATGTGAGGGCGAGTAAATAACAATAATATTAACTATCCCTTAAGACAATGCATTTATAAAAGAATGTCAATTATTAACTTTGCAAAGCATCTTTAAAGTACAGCACTTTGGCACCATTAATAATGAACGTGTTTATATGCATGGCAGTGGACTGAAAACCTGCAAGGTCTAGAGACACTTTAATATTTTGGGAACTTCTTTAAACTTAATCGCTGTGTTGTTCAAATGCTGTAATGCGTGAGAAGCTCCTAAAGATGAGAATGCAGCGGTTAATCACGTTAATCTACTGCATATTTACATGTAAACTATGAGAAAGCTGCGCAGTGAATGCAAAAGAGGTTCTGTGCGGGACACGTTCTTGCATTTACAAATGTGAGATGCAGGGCAGTGAAATAGGACAAAACGATGTCTGGAACATTTTTAATTTGTGAACTTCTGAATTTAACACAATGTCACGTGCGAGAAGTTGCAGAAGACATGTGACCCGTGCGAACGGTCAAAGACATCCATCTAGTGCATGTTTACATATGAAAAATAATGAAAAAGCTGCGCAGTGAATGCAAAAACACGTTCTGTGTCAACAGCCTCTAATAGCACAGCATGTTTACACAGACCAACAGTTAAACACAGCGCTGATGATGGACGAGCAACACGTCTGCTGTGTTCGTGAGGAGCTACGGGACTCTCGCTGGAGGTTGTTGTGTCCGAGAGTGGCTGTACTAGTTGAAAGAGAAGGAAATGAGAGAGACGCTTCTGAGATCTTGACGGGAAGCAAAACAGCTGCTTTATGTCAAAGGTGCCGAGTATTTTTACTGAGAGCGTGAGAGCCGTCAGAGAGACGTTACACACACACACACACACACACACACACACACACACACACACACACTCACAGCTCTGAGAAAAGGGTTCACTCTCTCTGACTGAATGCTGCATGATGGGACTGTGATCTACGTACATGTGCAGCTACATATTCATTTCTTTAACAAATTACATCTATGGATGAATAAGCATTCGCTGAAGTTATCAAGAAGTTAATTCAGTGTAAGTCTGTCTGTGTGTAGCTGAGATGTGTCACATGACTTCAGACAGTCTGAGAGAGTTTCGAGTAGCTGAACTGCTACTAAAGCCGTATTCGGACAGTAATCGTTTATCATGGGGTCGTACGGTATCATGTACAGGGCTAATCTGTGATTTTATTGTCGTCCGAATCCAGAAAGTCAGTGTCTCTCTCCCACCACACGCGTGAAAATCCCCGGCTGAATAATCTGCTGTTTTTTCCCAAACACCTGAATCCACATCTCTGAGTTTACAAGAAGAGGTCGCTTAAAAATTCACTGTGTAAACCCTGTTTGACCCCTGCGGAGCACCCTATAACTGTTGCCCTTCGCAACTAATTCGTATGCATTTCCAAGATCTAGCCTACACTTGTGTTACTGAAGTGCTGGAAAGTATTTACAAGAACAATATTTCATCACCACTCAAAAGATAACGAGAAGAAAAGCTCTTAAACATTTGAAATGGGCCGTTATTATGGCAGCAATTATTATACATACAAAATAAGCCCAGCAGATCTGTGTTCACCTCATGTGTAAATAAGAGGCTGGATTCACTTATTTCTGCTAGTTTTCACATTTTTTAAATGACACACATCGTTTTGAGATCAAATACAATACAGACAATTTATTAATCTATAGTGCATACCGGTATATCATCTAACAGGATATTTAAATAATCAAATAATAAATAGGACATTAGGTTATTTTCCTATTAGTAAATTAAATATGAATTTATTCTTATTATTTCAAGCATATGATATTTTATTTACTGCAGACATGTGACTGACCACATGATCAGCGCGGGTTCAAGAACTCACTCTTCACTGTCAAACACTCACCACCCGAACGCATGAGTTTATCACTGAGGTGCCGTGCTAATGTGTTTTACAGACGTCCACATGAGAAACTATAACCGTGTGAATAGGGCTTTAGACAGGAATGACTTCGGAAAATGTATTTAAGATGTGATGTGTGTTCAAATGATTTTAGACGAAATTGTGTTGTGCAGTTTCATACCGAGAGTGCTGGGAAATGTAGTTGCTCTGTTCGCTGCGACTAAATCACTGCGGCCTGTTATCAGTTCCTGCATTCCCTGGGAGTCAAACCCATGACCTTGATGCTGATAGTGCCGCGCTCCACTACTCTCCTAAAGCCTTTCTTTAATCACAGTAAAACATGAACAAACTAAAGCACACAACCAGCATCACCTTCATAAATGCTCACTTTGAGGATCAGGAAACACTGCAGACCACAGAACATTTCCAGCCGCTCCGACTGAAGTGTTCCCGGAAAATAGCAGGACTGAAGAACATTCCCAGAGTGTTTATTATATCTCAGAGAGAGTCCTGTAGAGTCTCTCATAACTGAGGCGAGAGTGTAGATCTGTGTTCTAGCGTCTCTCTAAACACCACAACAAGAGCTGTTCATCTGTTCATCTGCTGCTTTAAGAGCAGGAGTGTGTTACTGTGCACTGGACACACACACTGAGTGTTTATTATATCTCAGAGAGAGTCCTGTAGAGTCTCTCATAACTGAGGCGAGAGTGTAGATCTGTGTTCTAGCGTCTCTCTAAACACCACAACAAGAGCTGTTCATCTGTTCATCTGCTGCTTTAAGAGCAGGAGTGTGTTACTGTGCACTGGACACACACACTGAGTGTTTATTATATCTCAGAGAGAGTCCTGTAGAGTCTCTCATAACTGAGGCGAGAGTGTAGATCTGTGTTCTAGCGTCTCTCTAAACACCACAACAAGAGCTGTTCATCTGTTCATCTGCTGCTTTAAGAGCAGGAGTGTGTTACTGTGCACTGGACACACACTGAGTGTTTATTATATCTCAGAGAGAGTCCTGTAGAGTCTCATAACTGAGGCGAGAGTGTAGATCTGTGTTCTAGCGTCTCTAAACACCACAACAAGAGCTGTTCATCTGTTCATCTGCTGCTTTAAGAGCAGGAGTGTGTTACTGTGCACTGGACACACACTGAGTGTTTATTATATCTCAGAGAGAGTCCTGTAGAGTCTCTCATAACTGAGGCGAGAGTGTGGATCTGTGTTCTAGCGTCTCTCTAAACACCACAACAAGAGCTGTTCATCTGTTCATCTGCTGCTTTAAGAGCAGGAGTGTGTTACTGTGCACTGGACACACACTGAGTGTTTATTATATCTCAGAGAGAGTCCTGTAGAGTCTCTCATAACTGAGGCGAGAGTGTAGATCTGTGTTCTAGCGTCTCTCTAAACACCACAACAAGAGCTGTTCATCTGTTCATCTGCTGCTTTAAGATCAGGAGTGTGTTACTGTGCACTGGACACACACTGCGTGTTTATTATATCTCAGAGAGAGTCCTGTAGAGTCTCTCATAACTGAGGCGAGAGTGTGGATCTGTGTTCTAGCGTCTCTCTAAACACCACAACAAGAGCTGTTCATCTGTTCATCTGCTGCTTTAAGAGCAGGAGTGTGTTACTGTGCACTGGACACACACTGAGTGTTTATTATATCTCAGAGAGAGTCCTGTAGAGTCTCTCATAACTGAGGCGAGAGTGTAGATCTGTGTTCTAGCGTCTCTCTAAACACCACAACAAGAGCTGTTCAGCTGTTCATCTGCTGCTTTAAGAGCAGGAGTGTGTTACTGTGCACTGGACACACACTGCGTGTTTATTATTTATTACTGATTATGAATTGATAAAGAGAATAATCCCTCTCTGTGATTGACTGGAAAACTTTCAAAGCACTTTGAGCTTCATACTTGTAATGTGATTCTTTATATTTTATATATTTAAGATATATTTAGTAATAATTCTCAACATACTGTACCATTGTTTTGATGTATTATTAATTTGTAAGTATTTTAAAAAGTACTTATAATTATATAAGTAATGTAATAAAAATGCACAGATAAATTAGATATTCAATGTTGGTAAACAAATTAATTATTTAAAAGAAAAATGTAGATCAAGAATAGTTTTAGAATGGGATCGTGAAGTGCCTAAAGATTCCCACCCTCAGTGTTTTCCATAAGCATTATTAATAATAATAATGAATTTACTGTAAATTAAATTAATTCTAAACATAGTCTAAAATTATTAAAATACAGTGGAGTAAAATATCAATACTCACATATTTTATTCATATTTGGAGTTCTTCATTTGCATTTTGCTGTCTCAGTGTCAGAAGTTATTGTTTTAAAATGTACATCCCATTTTATAAAAATAAGAGATGCTTGTCATCATGTTTCCAGGGAATGCAAGAGCTGATCAGATGTGTGTTGTGAAGGCAGTGTAAGACACTTAAGAGCATCTGCCAAATGCAGCCTGTAGACCGGCCTTCTGTAACGGCTCTGATGATGATGATGTGCTTTAGAGAAGCTCCAGTGTGTCCGGCTCTGCTGAACTAACACAGGACATTACTGGGCCTGTAGACTGGCCTTCTGTAACGGCTCCTGATGATGATGATGTGCTTTAGAGAAGCTCCAGTGTGTGTCCGGCTCTGCTGAACTAACACAGGACATTACTGGGCCTGTAGACTGGCCTTCTGTAACGGCTCTGATGATGATGATGTGCTTTAGAGAAGCTCCAGTGTGTGTCCGGCTCTGCTGAACTAACACAGGACATTACTGGGCCTGTAGACCGGCCTTCTGTAACGGCTCCTGATGATGATGATGTGCTTTAGAGAAGCTCCAGTGTGTGTCCGGCTCTGCTGAACTAACACAGGACATTACTGGGCCTGTAGACCGGCCTTCTGTAACGGCTCCTGATGATGATGATGTGCTTTAGAGAAGCTCCAGTGTGTGTCCGGCTCTGCTGAACTAACACAGGACATTACTGGGCCTGTAGACCGGCCTTCTGTAACGGCTCTGATGATGATGATGTGCTTTAGAGAAGCTCCAGTGTGTCCGGCTCTGCTGAACTAACACAGGACATTACTGGGCCTGTAGACTGGCCTTCTGTAACGGCTCTGATGATGATGATGTGCTTTAGAGAAGCTCCAGTGTGTGTCCGGCTCTGCTGAACTAACACAGGACATTACTGGGCCTGTAGACTGGCCTTCTGTAACGGCTCTGATGATGATGATGTGCTTTAGAGAAGCTCCAGTGTGTCCGGCTCTGCTGAACTAACACAGGACATTACTGGGCCTGTAGACCGGCCTTCTGTAACGGCTCTGATGATGATGATGTGCTTTAGAGAAGCTCCAGTGTGTCCGGCTCTGCTGAACTAACACAGGACATTACTGGGCCTGTAGACCGGCCTTCTGTAACGGCTCCTGATGATGATGATGTGCTTTAGAGAAGCTCCAGTGTGTCCGGCTCTGCTGAACTAACACAGGACATTACTGGGCCTGTAGACCGGCCTTCTGTAACGGCTCTGATGATGATGATGTGCTTTAGAGAAGCTCCAGTGTGTGTCCGGCTCTGCTGAACTAACACAGGACATTACTGGGCCTGTAGACTGGCCTTCTGTAACGGCTCTGATGATGATGATGTGCTTTAGAGAAGCTCCAGTGTGTCCGGCTCTGCTGAACTAACACAGGACATTACTGGGCCTGTAGACTGGCCTTCTGTAACGGCTCTGATGATGATGATGTGCTTTAGAGAAGCTCCAGTGTGTGTCCGGCTCTGCTGAACTAACACAGGACATTACTGGGCCTGTAGACTGGCCTTCTGTAACGGCTCTGATGATGATGATGTGCTTTAGAGAAGCTCCAGTGTGTCCGGCTCTGCTGAACTAACACAGGACATTACTGGGCCTGTAGACTGGCCTTCTGTAA
Organism: Leuciscus idus; assembly: GCA_021554675.1. Taxonomy (NCBI): domain Eukaryota; kingdom Metazoa; phylum Chordata; class Actinopteri; order Cypriniformes; family Leuciscidae; genus Leuciscus; species Leuciscus idus. Next base: position 43,625,379 of record CM038628.1, on the reverse strand, counting down.
CGGCTCTGATGATGATGATGTGCTTTAGAGAAGCTCCAGTGTGTGTCCGGCTCTGCTGAACTAACACAGGACATTACTGGGCCTGTAGACCGGCCTTCTGTAACGGCTCTGATGATGATGATGTGCTTTAGAGAAGCTCCAGTGTGTCCGGCTCTGCTGAACTAACACAGGACATTACTGGGCCTGTAGACCGGCCTTCTGTAACGCTCCTGATGATGATGAAGTGCTTTAGAGAAGCTCCAGTGTGTCCGGCTCTGCTGAACTAACACAGGACATTACTGGGCTTGTAGACTGGCCTTCTGTAACGGCTCTGATGATGATGATGTGCTTTAGAGAAGCTCCAGTGTGTGTCCGGCTCTGCTGAACTAACACAGGACATTACTGGGCCTGTAGACCGGCCTTCTGTAACGGCTCCTGATGATGATGATGTGCTTTAGAGAAGCTCCAGTGTGTCCGGCTCTGCTGAACTAACACAGGACATTACTGGGCTTGTAGACTGGCCTTCTGTAACGGCTCTGATGATGATGATGTGCTTTAGAGAAGCTCCAGTGTGTCCGGCTCTGCTGAACTAACACAGGACATTACTGGGCCTGTAGACTGGCCTTCTGTAACGCTCCTGATGATGATGAAGTGCTTTAGAGAAGCTCCAGTGTGTCCGGCTCTGCTGAACTAACACAGGACATTACTGGGCTTGTAGACTGGCCTTCTGTAACGGCTCTGATGATGATGATGTGCTTTAGAGAAGCTCCAGTGTGTCCGGCTCTGCTGAACTAACACAGGACATTACTGGAGGACAGCAGGAGCACTGACACGTTCATCTTCAACAATCACCTGACAGCTAGCGAACGATAAGACCAGTTCACAACAATATCTATATTAGTGCACACACCAGCAGATGATATCGTTCTGGTTATTATAAGTGCTGCGGTTTTGTCATCTGTGGCTTTAAATGCGTGGATATCATGTGGATTCTAGGGCTGAAACGATTCATCGAGTTACTCGATTTACTCGATTACAAAAATTCCTCGAGGCAAAAACTCTGCCTCGAAGCCTCGTTAAATTCCTATGACGCGCACTATACGCGCAGGGATCTGATTTCACACGGACCGTTGTTCAGTGTTCAGGAAGCACACCATAGCGCGTGATACATTTTGAATTTAGTTGGCGCGATGGCGGAGAGTAAAGATGTCCATAAACGGCAGAGAATGTCTAAAGTTTGGGATCGCTTCCTAACTGCGTCAGTTGCTGAAACAAGGTAACGATTCTGTCCCGCATTTTTTTTTTGACCCAGCGCCAATATTTCCGCCCGTGCCTAAGCCTATACATTGATGTTCACTGATTTTAATCCCATACTGTATTTGTAGTGATGATGTCGTGATGCGGTTTGACTAGATATGATGTTTAGCTTTGATGTTTTTAAGTAGTAAACGTATTCACGTTCAATTGCAAGAGAGTATAGCCTAAAAAAAGAACCGCTTCACACACACACACACGCACCCTCGTCTCTCACACGCGCCAGTCAGACCAATTGCGGCAATGCATATGCTTAAACTTTTATGTAGCCACGCAACAATAATTTCAGCATGCATTCACTGTATACACCGGGACGTGATGGAGGAACAAATATTGTATTGCAGTCTTTGCGAGACCTTGTTTGTAGTCTGTCACGTCTGCCAAATAGTTACAGACAACAACAAAAAATGAAACTCCCCAGCCTCTCCAATCCACTCGTACTTTTGGGGAAGACATAATCAGCTACCAAAGTAATTGAGCATAGAACATTTTCAATTAACAAAAAAAATATAATACTACAAAACGTGATAATATACTTAAACTAGCCTAAGTGAAAAACAAAATGCTGTTCTTTTTCTATTTAACAAAATGCATATTTGCAATAAAACATTCCCCTTTTCAAAGCTACACTTATTTTGTTTTATAAATTGTATACATTGTGTACCTGTTGGGCTTGATATTTTATATTCATTTCATTTATTTTTGTTCTCCAGTGGGTAATTTGCAGAAGGTGCAATCCTTTTTTTGTAATGTTGTATTAAGAAGACAAAACTAAGGCCAAATGGCCTTTACTATTTAAGTTTGTATTGATAGTTTTACATGTTATACATGTTTTACAGTAAGTTGACTTAACTGTCTTGTTATATAATTGTTGGCACTGGCACTTATAAACACTAAATGGGTCAAGATTGCAATAAATAGGCTTAGTTTTGGAGCCAAATGCTGGAGTTGGAATAAATACCTCATTTTCGTCATGCATTATTTGTTTTGGTTGTTTAAAAACACACAAAAAATGTTTTATCCGATTACTCGATTAATCGATCGATTAAGTGCTAGATTAATCGATTACAAAAAGAATCGATAGCTGCAGCCCTAGTGGATTCTGATTGGCTGTCATTATATGTATCATTCATCAGCTGGAAAGATCGTTCTGAACGTGATTCCAGTGATAGTTTCTCTGTGCTGTTATAGGCTGTTTTACACCTCTTCTTCATGCGTTTCTCAGATCGGAGAGCTCTCTGATGCATCAAGACCATTCCCTTTACACCCGGTCACATGTGTTTTCGCAAAATTCCCACGCTATATGCAGATTTAATGGAGTTAACGTTTTAATGAAGATGATTGTGTGTTAGCGTCTGTGACTTACTGACTCACTGTGATTTACGATAGTTTGCGCGTTGGCTTGATGAACAGATGCCAGCTCTTGCAATAGCGTCGTCATATCTGGCTATATCATGACATATAGCCTATCACACGCTCTCACATGTTTATTTTTCAGCATTGTTGTGAGGAGTAAAGTGTACATGTGTGGTTTCACCAACCAGATGCGTTTACACTTGTCCAGTTTCATCTGTAACGCGTCTCAGACCTCCTCCTGATGTGGCGTGAGCGATCGGATTCAGATCCACCTTGAATGTGTTTCGGAGGGCGTTTACACCGGGTCTCTTCACCATCGGATAGCTATCCCATCACTGAACACATATGAAGTGGACAGGGGTGAACCTGGAGTTATAGTTGAGCTGTGGATGATTATAGAACTATATTATCATCATCCTTGGCCTTTAGACTGTGATATCTGTAAGCCAGAGGCTGATGTCCTGCAGTCATTCGTCTATAGAGGAACTCAGGAACACTCGTTTGTCAAACATCAGACCTGACGGAGATCTTGCCAGGAAGAGTGAGCTACACACGAACCCTAACACATCACAGCTGCAGCGTGCGCTTTCATGAGACTATAACATTTAGCAGTCAAGCATGTGATGGTTCAGTAAAGAAGATGTGAGAAATGTGTATAAAATGCTTTTTATAGGCCAGCTCTTGCTCTGTTTTGCAAACACTGCTTTTGTAAAGATGTTTTCTCGTCTCTGTGTGTTCTTTGCCGCTCGGGCTGTCTCTGTGGTGTGTGTGTGTGTGTGTCTCTGTGGTGTGTGTGTGTGTCTCTGTGGTGTGTGTATGTGTGGTGTGTGTGTCTCTGTGGTGTGTGTGTTGTGGTGTTTTTGGATGTGGTTTCTGTGTTTTCGGTCGTGTTGATCTGGTTGTGACTGTGTTTCGCTGAAAACAACTCTTCAAGTCTGAACACACAGAGGGAATGATAAATAGTGATGTGGTTCAGTGGTTGTGAAGTGTGTATGTTATCGCTCCACAATAATGACACTTGCTTTGATATGTTGTATTTGGTAATCTACATAATTGTCTCTCTGCGCTGATTAATGAGCCTGAATTTGACTGTTAATTACAGGCCTGTGAAGCAATTTAATTAAAGAAGAATGCAGAAAACCAAGCGCTTTAACTTCTAGTATATAAAACTTTATAATTGAATAAGCCTGTACATAAAAAGATCCAGATTAGACCCCCGACTCGCGTGTCCCGGTGATCTGACTAATGGAAGATTAGCTCTGATTAGCCATTAATTAGCTAAAGTGTCTCCCACTGACACACTCAAAGCTTCTGGCAGATTAGCCTCAGGTTGGGTCCGCTTTTAAACATGGTCACGGACTGGTATGGGATCATAGGTCATCGAGGCTGCCGATATAGTCGTATAGCCCATCCACTTTTTAAGCGGCGCTGGTTCTGGAAGTATTTTTGTCCATTAATTTATACCAAAACATTTTTTTTTGTTTTCAACGTCTCGTTTTCGTCTGTGAAAAAATGTCGTTGACGAAAAATAATGACGAAAATTATTCGTCAACGAAATTAACACTGCTGTACTGCATCATGGGTAATGTAGTTTTTCTCCACGACATCTGCTGTTAAAGGGTAACTAAACCCCTGGTCAGAGCCTGACTCCACCCACTGGCAATATTTGAAAAATGCTAGAAAAGTGGGCAGAGCCCAGCGGAGATAGAGGGGATGAACCGTGAGCGGGGGGGGCATGCACCTATTTTTTTTACAGTCTATGTGTCAGACTCTCTAAAATGGAGAGTGACTCACAGGGTCGCAAGACGATGTAAAGTACATACATCTGATGAGTTTTATCGAGTTGATGTCTATAGCGTGCTCTCTGTAGGCATTTTCATATTTTGCCGCTATGTGAAAAAATCCAGCAAAATGCGCCGGCGCGTTTGTCGACCCCAGAGGATTAACTTTAGCATAACCACAAATTGTGATTCAAATATATATGATCACTCACATCAAGACGCCGCTGCGGTGGTGGAGTCCATGCAGGAGGAGCAGCGTTTGGCACTGCGTCGCTTCTCAGCACGAGCTGTGTGGAGAAGCCCATGTCCACCTCTATTGCGTTGGAGAAGCAATCCCGCGTTAAATGCAGGTTTCACACTCACGGTCTTCCAGGCCAAGTGCATGCAAACACTGGCGCCTAATTTACAAGTCTGCTGGATAGCTATGCAGTCCAACAGTGCTGTTGCAACCAGCAACACTACACCTACGTACCCTCCTGACCACTGTACTAAATACAGATAAATCTACGCTAGCTCATACCAAGGGCGTGGTGAGCTGGAACCTGCTTACGTCACGTAGTACCGCTAAATATTAAACATTAAATATTATATTAAAATTAATTTCCCTGCGGAGAAAATGAGTGGAGATTTCACTTCTGTAACCGACTGTTGCGCTCCATTCAGCTCAATCACATCCAGTGGCGTCAGTGCAGTCATATCTACAGTATTACTGAACATTAATGGTCTTTTAAACTTCAGGAAGATGATAACCAGGAACATGCAAGGCAAGGCAAGTTTATTTATACAGCACATTTCACACACTATTCAAAGTGCTTTACACAGAAAGGCAATCTTCCAAAATGTCCAATAAAAGCAAGGAAAATTAAAACGGTTTTAAAAGGGATTAAAAGAGATGATACAATTATAAAAATAATGAATAGAGTAAAAAGATGATACATGGATAAACTTCTCATCTGGCAAAACATTGGTGTATCATATTTTCCACAGCTCCTTGTTTTACTGTGAGATTTCCCCATGGTGATCACAGTGAGTCTGTGCTGTTCTCTCGACGAGCCTAAGACCATCTCTCAGACGTCTCCGATGGACCCCGTTTACCCCTAAGATCGTACAGGAGGATCCCTCCCCCCCGAAAAGCAATAACATGAGATTGAAAAATTATTCAGCAACACTTTATTTAAAGTTTAATTGCACCTATGAGTTGTATTTGATATCAATCAGTTGGGGGCAGTTCATCTAAAAGTTGATGAGAGTGTTTTGTTTACTATATTTAGTTATTAAAAATAGTTTACCAAAGAAATAATTGACCAAATAAAAGAAAAAGAAAATTCAAACAAAGTGAAGTACTTTTCATTTCTAAAGTATTTGGGTTTATTTATTATACAAAGCCCTTTTTGTCGATTTTTCAAGAATAACTACATGTATAAATAACCATATCGTGACATATATCGTTACCGTGAAATAAAATGAGTGAATTCTGGTCATACCGCACCACCCCTATAAAGGTCTATGAGTGATGTTTATCTCCTGTGTTTAATCCTGCTGTATTGTGTGAGTGTATCGCAGCACACATTAGTGTAGATAAATACAGCAGCTCATGTTAACGCTGACCTTAAACACTAATGTTTGTCTGACCTTAATCTCAAACATACACTCCAAAATAAAAACAGGCTGATCCCAGAATTACAGTCCAATTTGACATTTGCTCCGGAGGCTTAACAGCTCAAAAATACATGTTTATTAGATCATTTCTACTGTTCATATTTGTGTTTTTGATGTGATCTTTGACTGTTGAAATCTGTGGTGTTCTTGCAGTGTGATGCACATTTCAAGTCAGTCACATAAACATGTAGATTGGCCTAAAATTGTCTAAAAAGAGTATGAAATTGTTCATTAAAAACTGGTTTTGAAAACATAATATATGCAAATAAATAAATAAATATGCTTTAAACTAAAAACACTGTAGTATGTTCCCTTAAACCAGAGCTAAAGTTCAGATTAAAGTCTTTCTCACATTAAAATGCATTGTGTAAAATGTAATGAACAAGAACGTGACTCCGCACATCAGTGATGATTACTTTAACGTCATGATGATTTAGTGTCATGAGTTTGTGCTGTAAAAGAAGTAACTCTGGAGTGTGTATGTGCTGTATGATCATGATTGCAATTGAAATTCATCTATTCATTGTCTTTGTGTTTTTATAATGGTTTCCTCATTCTAACTCTGCAGATGACTGACAGGACATGCTGTCACTCTGTCGTCATGACGATGGTCTCTTTAGCCTGGCTCCTCCCACTCATCACTGCCACGCCCTTCCCCAGGGATCTGCAGCCAATCAGTGTGGTGGGACTGGAAGGTGAGTCATATGACGATTTTTGTTTTCTCTGCTAACATTTCTAATGGCCCTCCTTCAAAAATTCTGATTTGTTGTAACTTTTTTAATTAGTTTGTCTGAAGAAGAATATGTCTCTTTTTTTGCTCATAATTCTTCTAACTTACTGGCTTTTGATAGCAATAAATGGCATATTTCGCAACATGTACTGAGCTGTTTCTGACAAATGGAACAGTATTTTTTTTCTTTTACCCAAAATGTTACAGTAATACAACTGATATAGTGACTTTATTCAGCAGAATAACAGTGTTGACATTTGATTTACACATGAACATGAAGTAAAGTACATACAGACACCCAACAGCAGCTCTGAGATTGAAAGCCTCACAGAATCTGATGGTTTGAGGGGTGATTGACTGAAGTGTTCCTGTGCTCCACAGACTCACTCCTGTATCCCAGTTTCCGGGGTCTGATGTCACACAATAACTCTGAGCGTCTCGGGCTGGACTATCAGCGGATGATCAGGATCCAGCACATGCTGTACATCGCTGCCAGGTCTTTCATTACTGTCAGTCCGTTCACACACGTCCACGATCACTGAAGAGAGATCTGAGCACTGAAACACATGCAGTGCTGGAAACACTACTGGAATTATGCTAACGTGAACGTATAGATACAGTGTAAAAACTTGACTCAATTAAAATCCAAGAATTTTGTCAAAACATGCTTGAGTGAAAGTAAAAAAAGCTTTAAATTGTATTTATTACGTTGTTTATTTGGGGCATTTGGTTGTTTTTCTCTGCAAATATTGATATACTATTAATTAGAATAATCAGCATTTAGTGCAATTAATTGACAGCCCTAATTGTTAATCAGTGAAATATTTATGTAAATATAATGAGTATATAATGAGAGTATCGCTGATCTACTCTGTGATAAAAACATCAATGTATATATACAATGAGTTCAACATTTATAATGTTAATTAAAATAGCAATTGTTTTTTGATGTTTAGAACTGTAGTGTTACTGTTACTCCTGACCAATCAGTCTCAGTGTTAAAGCTTAAGGAGCATCTTCAGGAGCATCTCTCTTCACCTCAGAGCTCGTAAAAGTTCTGCTTTGATGTTAAAATGGTATTTTACTAGTACTTTTCAAGTCAAAAGTAAAAAGTACTCTTTATTTTCTTAGGAAAAGTAAAAGTACAAGTTATTCCATTTAAATTACACTGTAAAGTACAAATCCCTCAAAATAATACTTGAGTACAGTAATGAAGTCAAATCACCATTTTACACCCTTGGTGAATTTTGAAGAAATGTGGTTCTATTAGTCATTGGTATATTTTGTTGAATGTATAATTTCACTGAAACCAGCCGGAGAAATCATTAATCTACACAGTGTGACGTTTTCTTGTGTTTCCTCCTGTTTAGAGACCATGTATTTGTTGTGAATCTCACTGCGTCAGTGGATAAAGTCATCCCACAACAGGTAAACACACACACACACACACACACACACACACACACACACACACACACACACATTTACTCTAACACACTCACACACACTAACAGACACACACACTTACTCTAACACAGGAGCACAAGTCACAAGCACACATGCACATTCACTCACACACACAGACACACACACTCACTAACACAGGAGCACAGTCACACGCACACATTGTACACATTCTTACACACTCACTCACTCACTCACTCAATCACTCACTCACTCACTCTCTCTCTCTCTCTCTCACACACACACACACACACACACTCACACTCTCTCTCTCTCTCTCTCTCTCTCTCACACACACACACACACACACACTCTCTCTCTCTCTCTCTCTCTCTCTCACACACACACACACACACACACACACACACACACACACACACACTCACACACACACACACACTCACTCACTCACTCACTCTCTCTCTCTCACTCTCTCTCTCTCTCACACACACACACACACACACACTCACTCACTCACTCACTCACTCACTCACTCTCTCTCTCTCTCTCTCTCTCTCTCTCTCTCTCTCTCTCTCTCTCTCTCTCACACACACACTCTCTCACACACACGCAGGTGTAACCGTCATACGTGAGGTCTTACAGTACTCTGTTGTTTCAGATCCTGACGTGGAGATCCACAGACGTGTCGAAGTGTACCGTGAGAGGCAGAAACAGTGTGAGTGTCTCATTATAGCAGATCTGAGATCAGAGGAAGGTTGAAGCCACACACAGCTGGAGTAAAGATGTGTCCCTGTGGGAAAGTGTCACACACTCAAAAGAGCCACTGAATTTACTCTGTGCTGGACCACAAACATTCAGAGACATTCAACAGATGTTTTTCACTCAGAGGAACTGATGATGGGATTGTGTGTGTGTGTTTGACTCTCAATCATTCATCTTCTGTTTGCTTTCAGGATGAATGCTATAATTATATCAAAGTTCTCGTGCCTCGTAACGACGAGACTCTGTTTGCCTGTGGAACCAACGCGTTGAACCCCGCCTGCCGAAACTACAGAGTGAGTTCACAGATTCACTGATCTCATCTGTCCATCAGCGCCATCACATGGCCAGATGTGTAATCGCTGCCCTGTTGTTTATGATCAGTTGAGTTCGCTGGAGCAGGTCGGTCAGGATCTGTTGGGTCAGGCCCGGTGTCCATTTGAGTCTCGCCAGTCCAACATCGGAGTGTTTGCAGGTGAGCAGCTGAAACACACACACACACACACACATGCACAACATTCACATTCAGTCACATGTGCTCAGCAATACAGGCGTCCAAAGCATTTGGGTTTCTCCACAGCTCCACAGTTTCTGTATGCATGTGTGAGGGCCCGACCCAAAATATTAAGGATTTTCATGATGATTGATGATTGCAGGGATGGGATTCCCATATTTATTGACCAGAGAACTATGACCCACATGAACTGCTTAAATTTAAAACAATTCTGTGAACTTTGGAGCAGCTCGATTCACAGGAAATGCTAAACCTCTGTTTTAACATCTGGAAGCAAGGAAATCATAACAGCCATAAATATTAGTATTACAATTTCTGTAAAATAATAATATAAAAAATAGTAATAAAATGAAATGCATTTAATAAAACACTTTATTTTACATTAAAAACAGTACATTGATGATTAATACTATTAAAATAAAATGCATTTAACAAAATTATTATTTGACTTTAAATAGCCATATATTTCGTTGTTGATTTGTTAATTTTTTTACAATTTAAACAATACATTTAATTTTTACAATTTGAATAATACACTAAAAACAGTAAATTATTATTATTAAAATGAAATATATTTAATAAAACCTTCTATTTTACATTAAATAGTAATATATTTCTTTATTGATTTATTTTTACAATTTAAATAATACAATAAAAACAGTATTTGTATGATTATTTTTGTATAGTCATAATGAATGATGGGAAAACAGTCTTTCTTTGTTTTTCGTCCGTAGCCGATCACGTGTGATTGATTGATTGATTAATAGCTTTTTATTGACATGTTAAGCAGAGACCCGAGTTTGAGTCACTTCACTTCATGTACGTTTGTGTTTCAGGCGGTCATTTCTATTCGGCCACAGTGACGGACTTCCAGGCCAGTGATGCGGTGATCTACAGGAGTTTAGGAGGAGAGGGCCGGCCCGTCCTGCGCACCGTCAAATACGACTCCAAATGGCTCCGAGGTGCCGCTTTAACTTCATCAGGACCTTTATATGAACACTAATGATTCCTCAGATCATGTGTGTTGTTGAGGAGACTGGGCTGCTAGTTAAAGGGATAGTTCACCCGAATATTTAAATTAGTCCATGATTTACTGACCCTCAAGTCATCTTAGGCGTATATAACTTTCTTCTTTCAGACGAATACTGTCAGAGTTATATTAACAATGTCCTGGCTCTTCCAAGCTTTATAATGGCAGTGAATGACTGTTTTGAAGTCCATAAAAGTGCATCTATCCATCATAAAAGTGCATCTATCCATCATAAAAGTGCATCTATCCATCATAAAAGTGCATCTATCCATCATAAAGTGCTCCACACTGCTCTGGGGGGTTAATAAAGGCCTTCTGAAGTGAAGCCATGCATTTGTGTAAGCAGTGTTAATTTTGACAGCAAATTTTGATTTAGTTTTAGTCATATTTTAGTCATCTGAATTGTTTTAGTTTTATGGTGCGTTCACACCGGACGCGAATAGCGCGTCAGGCGCGAGTGATTTCAATGTTAAGTCAATGCAAAGACGCGTTACGCGCGTAAAAAATTCCTGCGGCGCGAATGAGGCGTAGAGCGCGGCGCGGTAGACGCGAATACGCCTCATTCGCGCGTCAAGTTCGCGCGAATAGCGCGAATTGAGCGTCTGGCGCGTTAAGCGCGTTACGCGCGAATGATTTTATTAGTGCTATTTGTGCATTCACGGGTTTGATGCGAATTCGCGTCTGCCGCCCGAGTTGAAAAATCTGAACTTCTGCGTGAATTCGCGCCGCGTTAACCAATCAGGAGCCTGCTTGCTGCTGTCACGTGGTGAAGTGACAGTTTATAATGTTATTTTATGTTTGGCCTCAATAAATTATTTTGTAATATGACTAAAATGCACAACAAAGCAAATCTTTCACATAAAAACTCGATTTCAATATATGAGAG
>CM038628.1:43531446-43606446 GCA_021554675.1 Leuciscus idus | reverse complement strand
TAACCAAAAAAATAATGTCTGTGTGTGCAGGAGTGAAGCAGCTTCCTGATGCGGCGAGCGTGAGTGACGGCTTTCACTACACTCTCCTGGGCGCGTGTGTGTTGGTGGCGTTCGTATTGGGTGCGATCGCGTCGGGTTTACTGGTGTCATGTTTCTGTGGTCAGAGATCCCAGCGAGAACAAGAGCCCGAGGCGCCGCTTCCACACGCACTCTCACTCAACAGCCTCGCCAAACTCAACCGCCTGCTGGACGCCAAACAGGACAAGAACGACATCACTTCCTCCCAGAACTACAGCTCCGGCCCGCCCTGCCGGCAGCCGCCCATCAAACCACACGTGACCGTGGAGGAAGAGCTGGTCTCGGCGCTGCCCACCCCGGACTCCACTCCCGAGCTGCCAATCAAGAACTTAAAGGCTCTGAACGGCCAATGGGAGAGAAGCCACACCCACAACTCCACCCTGCAGGGGTTTCCAACCAATCAGACACTTTCCATCAATCACACACCTTCAGAAAACCACAGCGACGACATATTCAAACACATCCCGCAATCCGAAGTGCGTGATGTCACCAATCCAGTGTCGTACAGCCTGACGTTACAGATGCCCTCCTCATACTACAGTTGCTTAAAAGAGACGCCTGAAACAAACACGCTTCAGCAGGTTCCACTGCCAACGCTTCCCGAACGACCACACGGCATCACCGTCCAATCACAGCGCAAAGTCCTCATCAAGATGGGAAACGGGGTCACAACGGCCCGCCAGCACACTTTCAACCAGAAGTCTGTGCTCACGGGCAACATCTACGAGATACACAGGCCGCTAGTCACGGGCGGCTCGTGTCTGACCCGACAGCACAGCTACAGCGAGCCTCCTCTCCTCCAGCGCACGGCTCTCGTCAGACGCACCGCATCGCTCAAACCACAGATCCCCCCTAAACCTGTGAACATACCTGCCAGAACTCTACACCTACACCTGCACACACAACCACTGACCTCTGACCCCGAATGACCCCACGAGCTGCACAGAACAACTAGAGGGAAGGTTCAGGACTGAACACTAGCACACTGATCACTGCACAGGATATACTGTTTACAGCCAACATGATCTCATATCACATGTTTAGTTCAGCATGTGGCGTCTAAATATCTTTCAGATAGAACTGCTATTTTGCATTTTAACACAATTATGAACAGGTTTTTTGCAGATAAACAAGCTCTGTGTCCAACAAAAGTTTATTAGTTTTTCATGTTTTGTTCATTCTAATAATCTTCACAAATGAACACAACTTTTATGAGTTTTGAAGGCTACAACCGGCAGAAGTAAACAGCTAAAGTTAGGCTATAAACGAGCTACACCACAGTCACATGACTTCAGCATCGCCGCCATTACGCTTCAATAACTTGTTCAATGTTTAAAATCTGCAAGTTGGAAATTTTGAGAGTAGTTTGCAAGAACTCGATTATAAACTCAAGTCGCTAGTGAGTTTATCTGATTAATGCCCCTATTTTCCTGTTTAATGCCACTCGTAAGCAAACGTCTTTTTCAAGACATGTAAAAGCTTACAAAAGCATGAGTGGGAATTACTGATTCATTTTATGTTGTAGAATAAATCATAAACATATCTTAAGCTTGTGTTCACCACCTTATTACAAAAACACATAAAAATCCCACTGACTTCAGCATGATGGAACCAGTTGTTCAACAATAGCTCGTTTCTTGAAGGTCATGTCAAGTGCATTGCATTGTGGGATAGAGTATTCCATCATGGTGTTCCTTCACACACTGTGTCCAGTCAGCATGCTGCAGTAGTAGTGCAAGTGTGCTAGTGTTCTCTTCTGAACGTGACTCCACTTCAGGAAATGGGATGAGAACAATGCAGTTGTCACACACTGAACTCTGAATCATGAGTGTGTGTGTGTGTGTGTGTGTGTGTGTGTGTGTGTGTGTGTGTGTGTGTGTGTGTGTGTGTGTGTGTGTGTGTGTGTGTGTGTGTGTGTGTGTGTGTGTGTGTGTGTGTGTGTGTGTGTGTGTGTGTGTGTGTGTGTGTGCGCGCGCACCAGTATTGATGTTTCTGTTTTCATCGAGGAGGAAATGAGACCCGGAGAACGACTCGAGCCGGACTGAACCCATCCATGCATTAGTAATATCTCACAAGCATCACATCAGACTGACGTTATTAAGGCAGAGGAGTTGATTATGATGTGTTTGCATTCATGTGTGCCTTACGTGGTGTTTGTTAGAGAGCAGAGGTCAGAGGATGCTGACACTAACCCATAAACACTCATCACCACAGACGCCTCCTGGAGTCCATCAGCTGGTGCAGGACCATATGAAGAGCAGGACTGTCACACACAGGTTTCTCTGAGCTGTAATGTCATGCAGAAGACAGGAGCCTCCAGAAATACCCATATTTGTTCACCAAGCACTGATACTTTTGTAATATTTCCAAAAGTAACTTTTTTCAGGGCCTGCTGCAAAGATGAGCAACAGGATGTGATGTCATGCTTGCTTTAATAAACTATGCAAACTGATAATTAATAAATGCTGTGCTCTCACACTAGAGGATATTCTGAAGGCTTTATTCTTTTAAACTCATTTGGTGCAAAATGACCAGAATGAGAGTCCAGTCTTCAACAAATAACCACTAACTCTCTTTATTTATAAATTTTTCAGGTAAACGTCTTGATAATGTCTTCAGTCATTGTTCTTCTCCAGTAAATGTATCTTGATTTAAGAATGTTTAGATGTTGTACTGGAAAACAAGACTGCATTTTTTGCAGTGCATGTTGGGTTTTCTTCCGAGATCAGAGACGCTCAGAGCTTTTCACTGCAGAATCACAGGTCAGAGTTCAACCAACTTCTGTAATCTGTAAAAGACACAATGATTTCATGTTTGTATACCTGCCGCCCTGTGTGTGTGTGTGTGTGTGTGACGCACCCTCTGACAGTAGCTCCGCCCACCTGATCAGCAGAGGCCGTGATTGGTGCAGCCTGAGGGTTAGTATCGCACATATTCTTGAATGTGTTTAATAACAGCACTATATCCTGTGAGATGTGTAGTGTCAGGTGACTGTGTGTGTAAACTCACTGATCATTAATGATAATAAACACTGGCACAATCATGCCAAAACACTCATGCTATGCACTTAATAAAAACATTGCTAAAAGATGCTAATGTACAAAATGCAATATTTCAGTGTTTTCATTAGATCACATGATCTCTTCAGATCCCTGGTGTGACGGGAGATTAAATGTGAACTGCAGTCATTAGTGAGTATTTGACTTTATTCTCTTTAATATCACCAGTAAAGAGATCAGTACAGAACCAGAGAACATCAGTGTCGATCTGTTGATCACTTCTGCTTTAATTATAAAACAATGCATTTATATCTAACACACACACACACACACTTCTTCAGTATTAAACATCTCTAATACATTTAAAATAAAATAAACCTGAATATAAATAACTTCGGCTTAATCATGTTCAAACAAAAGAAAATAAAAGTTTGATTAGCACTCTTATTCAGTAATGGTAGCCTCTCTCTGCAGCCGATGGTCATTTATAAGCGTTGGCCTTGTGTTTCGGCAGAAAGCTGAAGTTCTTCGGCACCGGCCCCAGGAGCATCTCACTGCAGAGCCAACAGAAGAAGACAACAGAAGACAACAGAAGAAGACAACAGGCCCGTTACTCATGCGTTTACTTACACGTTAGTACATCAGTTATTAAACATGACACACTAAACACAAGTTAAACTCCGCGTGAGTGAAATTTATCCAGTTAATACTAATTCTTATTTGAGTATATAAATTCATAAGAGAAATCAAAACATGAAACTATAAACTATATTCAATTCAACACACAAAACTCAGTTTAGCTGTGTAATGAGAGAAGACTTCTCAGCCAATCATTCCACCCAGATTTTTTTTGCACAAAATATTTGTGAATAAGCAGCATTTCCTTCCCATGTGTTCAAGAGAACAAACTCGTCCCTTACTGGGAAACTGGCACAAACAATTGGTAAGTTTCTGCAATCGGGTTCTTTAAACGAGTGTCTCCGAGCGTCAGGCGAAACACAGTAAACGCTGTCATGTTCTCTGGCGTTCGGATGCTGGTGTTTGAGACGCTTCTGGAGGAGATTAAACCAAATTAAACCAGACTTCGACTCCGGCGTTTCAGAAACACCAAACCAACATTAGAGATGCTGCGATGCCATTGGTCCACTGGTTACTCCAGTTATCCAATCACAGCCTCCGCTGAGGCACATGAGGTTTGATGGATTTATTCGGTAACTGTGTTTCCATCTCAGTTTATGCACATCTTATCAGATAAAAAATCAGTTTTATGCGCATTTTTAGAATTTATGCACATCTTGACATTTCCATCCAGTGCTTTTTATACAATATCCCAAAATGCGCATAAAAATAGGTGGAAATGTCAAGATGCACATAAATTCTAAAAATGCGCATAAATCTGATTTTTGTATCTGATAAGATGTGCATAAACTGCGATGGAAACACAGAGTAACTGAGGAGGAGTTCTGGACTGTAGTGTTCTGCTCTTGGTCAGAGAGATGTGTGAATTACTCCGTCACCTGATCTGTATCCAGTCTCCCACATGTTGACTGGCCATCAGAGACTCCATGTAATCCCGGCCCATGTAGAACGGCGGACGCTCGTTGATCTTCTGCGGGACTCTCTCCAACAATCCCACGGGAATATACCTGAACACATGTGTACACTCAACTCCATACGGGTTTGGAACATCATGAAGGTGAGCCGTGTATTTACACACGGTTCACACACACAGTTCACACACACTGTACAATCTAATTCCAGGACTTACATTTTTTTTTTCAAGGACTACAATCCGAGATGTCATTTATCAAACAATATCTTTCTTTATTATCTTAAAAATTCTATTAAAAAAAGGCAAATAGATCAATAAAAATAAACGAATAAAACAAAATGGTACAAATAAAGTGCAGTGACTGCGGTAACTTTAGCCACTGAAAGGATGATGTGACAAAGATAAAATTATTCCTCATTCAAACTGATTTTTTCTCCTTCAACATATTTGAATATATGATTGACTTGAAGAATAAAAGCTGTATCATATACTTGAATATTTATATGAGCAATATCGCGAAACGCCTCTATATATCAGACGAGCTGCAGCATTAATTCTGTGTGAAAAGATTGTTTTATCAATAAAATAAAAAATGCATTTCCCATATATTATTGTTTTTCAATAATTCAAGTACTTAAAAAAAAAAAGAAAGGTTGTTTTCAATGGTTTTCCAGGACTTGCATTTCAAAAAGTCAAATTCAAGCACTTCGAGGACCTTCTACGAACCCTGTGTAATGCAGGGTTCTGCATTTTTTCTAAATGTCAAAATCATTTGTTAACAAGTATTCATTACATCAATGAGCTCATTGGTTCTGCATTAAATTATTACATTGTTTAAATTAATACCCTTTTAGCTAACAGTGATTTGTATATGTACATTTCTGAAATGCATAACTTAGTCAGTTCCCTCTGATAACAGATCACTCTAAACTGTAATGTGGACTCATGCTCTTTCTGTAAAGCTGCTTTGAAATGATGTGTATTGTGAAAAGCTCTATACACAACTGTGAACTGAACTGAATTCTCCTCGTCACCTGCACAGGAAGGAGAGCCACTCCAACAGGAAGCTGCGCGTCTTCTCTACGCCCTGCGTGTCTGAGCCCCAGTGCTCCAGGCCGAAGTTGCTGAAGTCCCGCAGGATGTCCAGGCGCTCGCTGGAGGAAATGTCCCAGTGTCTGCTCTCCTTGATCTCAGTGAAGAGCCATGGCTTGATCAGCGCGCCCCTAACAAACACCAAAGAGTTCTTTCAGGAAAGACCAGGGCCGGGCTTCCCGATAATGATGTATGTCAGCTCTTAAGAGCGATCTCTACGTGCAAGTTTACGAACGCTCGCCGCGTTTTCCCAAAAATGTTCGTGTCTGTCTGAAAGCTAGTTATTTTAGTCGATAAAGTTTTAAATATAGATAATTTTCTTACACAAACGCATCGCTTCACTTCACTTCAGAAAGGCCGTTATTAACCCTGTGGAGCACTTTAATGATGGATAGATGCACTTTAATCATGGATAGATGCACTTTCATCATGGATAGATACACTTTCATCATGGATAGATACACTTTAATCATGGATAGATGCACTTTCATCATGGATAGATACACTTTCATCATGGATAGATACACTTTAATCATGGATAGATGCACTTTCATCATGGATAGATGCACTTTTTAATATAACTCTAATTGTGTTCGTCTGAAAGAAGAGTGTCATATACGCTAGGATGACTTGAGGATGAGTAAATCATGGGCTAATTTTCATTTTTGGGTGAACTATCCCTTTAAGATCAGTCGTACGATCGTTTTTACAAACTTCTTAGGCTTACGATGCTTCTGGGTAATGCAGCCCAGAACGACACCGATGATGCAGTGACGCAGACTGACCTCGCCACCATGATCCCCGACACTCCCGTTTCTCTGGCCTTCATGGCGTCTTCATACGACAGGATATCTCCGTTACCTGTGGACAAACACCAACAGAGCCAATCAGGGATCACCACATCGGTATCGGCCGATATATGATCATTTATAATGTTATCACTATATCGACCCAATAAGAAAATTTGTCAGATATATTAAAGCCGATAAATAATGTATTATTCCCCTCAGCTGAGACTCTTCAGATGCGACTGTTCAACATGATGGCTTTGAATTGCTTGAAATATGATTTAAATCACTTCAAAAAAGGAAAATAGAGTTCAGTGCAAAATGTGCAGCGCAAGTCTGTCATATCAGCTACATAAAACTATACTGACAACAGAATTATCGGTTATCGGCTTTCAAATATAAAGGATTATTGGTTATCGGCTTTCAAATATAAAGAATTATCGGTTCTTGGTTTTCAAATATAAAGAATTATCGGTAATCGGCTTTCAAATATAAAGAATTATCGGTTCTTGGTTTTCAAATATAAAGAATTATCGGTAATCGGCTTTCAAATATAAAGAATTATCGGTTCTTGGTTTTCAAATATAAAGAATTATCGGTAATCGGCTTTCAAATATAAAGAATTATCAGTTCTTGGTTTTCAAATATAAAGAATTATCGGTAATCGGCTTTCAAATATAAAGAATTATCAGTTCTTGGTTTTCAAATATAAAGAATTATCGGTAATCGGCTTTCAAATATAAAGAATTATCGGTTCTTGGTTTTCAAATATAAAGAATTATCGGTTATCGGCTTTCAAATATAAAGAATTATCAGTTCTTGGTTTTCAAATATAAAGAATTATCGGTAATCGGCTTTCAAATATAAAGAATTATCGGTTCTTGGTTTTCAAATATAAAGAATTATCGGTAATCGGCTTTCAAATATAAAGAATTATCGGTTCTTGGTTTTCAAATATAAAGAATTATCGGTTATCGGCTTTCAAATATAAAGAATTATCAGTTCTTGGTTTTCAAATATAAAGAATTATTGGTTCTTGGTTTTGGTTCTTGGTTTTCAAATATAAAGAATTATTGGTTATTGGTTTTCAAATATAAAGAATTATCGGTTCTTGGTTTTGGTTCTTGGCTTTCAAATATAAAGAATTATTGGTTATTGGTTTTCAAATATAAAGAATTATTGGTTATTGGTTTTCAAATATAAAGAATTATCGGTTCTTGGTTTTCAAATATAAAGAATTATCGGTTCTTGGTTTTCAAATATAAAGAATTATCGGTTCTTGGTTTTGGTTCTTGGTTTTCAAATATAAAGAATTATCGGTTCTTGGTTTTGGTTCTTGGCTTTCAAATATAAAGAATTATTGGTTATTGGTTTTCAAATATAAAGAATTATCGGTTCTTGGTTTTCAAATATAAAGAATTATCGGTTCTTGGTTTTCAAATATAAAGAATTATCGGTTCTTGGTTTTCAAATATAAAGAATTATCAGTTCTTGGTTTTCAAATATAAAGAATTATCGGTTCTTGGTTTTCAAATATAAAGAATTATCGGTTCTTGGTTTTCAAATATAAAGAATTATTGGTCATCGGTGCATCCCTAGAGTCAAATCATTTGAAGTATGGAGCATCCACATCCTCCACGGCGTCTACTCACCGAACAGTGGTACGGGAGCGGCGAGTTGTGAGCAGGTGTCGATATAATCCCAGTCAGCTGACTTCGTGTAACGCTGTTCTCGTGATCTGCCGTGCAGCTGCGGAGGAAAAACACTCACTGATTCGTCACCATGATGAACGAAACCTCATTTTAGCTTGAGCTCACTGAACCTCACCGTACCGTAATGAGCGACACGCCCCACTTCTTCATCTCTGGGATCAGCTTGTGCGCGACGTTGCAGTTCTGCTGAACTCCCGTACGGATCTTAACCGTTAGAGGAACGTCCAGTACCTGAAGAAGAGCAAATGAGACGCATCACAAACAGCACAGCTACACATCATCTGTTCATCATCAGATTGAGGGCTCAGTCGGACTGAAAAGCCTTCATGTAAAACTCAGATTCAGCTCGATCTGAATCAAATATCGATTGGATGAAGGGGAGCTGCAGACCTGAAATAATCCGATCAATGGGGAAAAACAGAATCGTCTTAATCAGATTCACAAATATCTTGTGCACATTTGCAGTGCCATGATGAGCATGTTTACAAATGTCTTACGAACATGCGTGTGTTTATTTACGTCTTGTGTTTTAAAGGGGTGGTAAAACACGATTTCACTTTTCTAACTGTAGTTAGTGTGTAATGTTGCTGTTTGAGCATAAACAACATCTGCAAAGTTACAACTTTCAAAGTTTAAAGCAAAGGGAGATATTTGCTTTTAAAGAAATCAATTTCTAAGAACTACAAAAAACGGCCAGTAGGGACTACACGACATTCCTGCGGGCTTGCTGACATCACTAAGCCCAATATTTACATAAACCCCTCCTCCGATGCAGGATTCGCACAACGGCTAGTCCTGAAAGATGGAGCAGTTCCAACTTTAAAAACAGAAACTGTTTACGGGCCACAACCTGCAAGTATGATTTATTTTTCGTCGTTGTGTTTTCCTGTGATAGTTCGTATTGTTAATTGTACGTTGTAGCAAGTAAGTAAACGAAGGACAACGCTGTTTGGCTCCACAAATCAGTTTGTTAAATGCTAACGTTAATTCATACTTATCCGACAAACACATACAAACTTCTGTTTAATATCACCAGCGCAGCGAACTTGGAATGTTCGTGGTTGTTGTCGTTTATGTGATCAGTGTAAATTATTCTTTGATTATAGCTTTTATGTATTGTTTATCTACATGCTTGTTTATCTACAGGCATGCTAAACATGGTTTTGTGTTTGATTTGGCTACTGTTGTAAAGCCAATGTTTAGTGTTCGTATTGGATTAATAGTTCAGGCGACAGATATTTAGCTACAATCGTTCTAAATATACAAAAGTAACACAGTGTCATATAGCGATCTGCAGTCTTAAAAAACATACCTTTCTGAAACGTCCTTTAACAGCCGTTCTTGCACAGGTTCTGCTCGATCCTCTCCACTAACATTCTCTGGGTCTGATTCGGGCTCAAACTGGTATGGCAATATTGACGCCGTTGTTTACTGAAGCACAAACTACCGGTAAAGATAAGGGGGCGTGACGTTTCCGAACAACGTGCACTTGGAGGTTAGCGAATCACAACACACTGGGCCAGCTAACCAATCTGAGCCCATTGCGTATTTTGAAGGGGGGGGGGGCTTCATAGAACGCGGAAATCATCCGACCGTTTTTACAAGGAGGGACAGAGTAGTGTAGAATAATGGTTAAATATCTGAAAAATAATGCGATTTTTTTAAAACGAAGCATGAACACATGTTACAGTGAACCCCACAAACACAATCAAGCCTTCGAAAAAAGGCGTTTTACCACCCCTTTAAGAACTGGTCTGTGAAGGAGACTCAATATTCACTAAATATCTGCTAAAAAGCACGCAAAACAATCATACTTGCGGTTAGACATTATCGCGCTGGTGTTCTCCGGATCTGCATGCAGCAAACTGAAGTTTTGTTCATAATACAGAAATGCAAATGAATATGTGTATTGTATTGTAACATTTAGGGTTTGCATAACTATAACTTGACCTCCTTTGGTTTCCATGCTATCAACACAACGCAAAACACTAGAGAGTCATGTAAAAACCTCTTGTAGGTTCTCAAAGAATAAAAAAATATAAAACATGAGAAATTATGAACTCCTATAGAATAAAAAAATTGTTCCTTTGTCAATTTGACATAAAACCGTCAATTTTACGCCATCTTTCTGAACACAATACATAAATGCAAAAGTTAATGTATATGTGAATCAGATTGTGACGATTAGGGTTCATATAAACAGAACTT
The DNA here is from genome assembly GCA_021554675.1 of Leuciscus idus. Lineage (NCBI taxonomy): Eukaryota > Metazoa > Chordata > Actinopteri > Cypriniformes > Leuciscidae > Leuciscus > Leuciscus idus. The sequence continues at coordinate 43,596,017 of CM038628.1, read as the reverse complement.
GCAGAATCTGAAATCAGATTGATAAACTTGTGCGTGTAAACCTACTGACGTCCAATGATGCAGCTCAACGCCGCCATACAAGATGAACATCACTCAACACACTCTTTAAACATCAAGGTTTCTCAGTTCACTTACAGAATTCATTCCCCTCACGATTTGCTCAAATTTGGTGGTTCGTGTCATGAGGCCACATCCGCCGCCCTGAGGAAACACAGATCAGTTAATCAGTGCTTACACGCTCACAAAAACTAGCGTTCTTCTGAAAATATGCCAACGCTGTGTGTTCGGGGCGACCTCCAATGGTTTACATGCAATTCACCAAAAATCAACAGTAAAGAATCACGTAAAACCTCTATTGTATCATTTCAGTGACAAACCCCCCCCCACAAATATCATTTTCACTCTGAGGTACAACTATGAATAAATAGTATTTATGATTTGTACATTATTTTTAGTATTTATTTCTATTTGTACAATTGGTGTAAAACGCCTCTGCATTTTTGTTTTGACTCTAGTCCAGAAATTGAGAACCAAAAACAAAAACATTTCGACAGTAAAACTCAAATAGATGAAGAAACAGCAAATTCTCCTGTGTTGATTTTTGGCAAACTGCATGGAAACCAATTCCAATTCAAAGGTCATTTTGACCATCGTAGTGAGAAATGTGTACAGGCTTTCCAAAACACAAACCTTTGCGTGCACATTCCTGGCCCTATGAGAAACATTACAGTTTCAAGGAATAAACAGTTTCAAGCCGTGTAAAAATCTAATGTTGGTCAAATCAACCACGACTCAATAGTGAATACTCCAGAAAACATGTATCGTGACAGTGTGTGAACTATTCCTTTAAAAGCTGCTAATGGCCTCCCAGCCTGCTCTTCTGTACGTTACCTTCTTGTAAACCAGATCGATGGGGCAGCCGGAGTTTATATCCACAAAGTCCACATCGATGTTCTGATTGAGCAGCTCGGCACATCTGGTCATGGTGTCTGGAAAACATCCTTCCAGCTGAAACACAACCTCACGTCAGCTCATGTGGGAGACACTGTACATACACGTCTACTGTATCAGACTTCTGTCACCTGACGTCACGTAAACACAACCTCACGTCAGCTCATGTGGGAGACACTGTACATACACGTCTACTGTATCAGACTTCTGTCACCTGACGTCACGTAAACACAACCTCACGTCAGCTCATGTGGGAGACACTGTACATACACGTCTACTGTATCAGACTTCTGTCACCTGACGGCACGTAAAAACAACCAGAACGCCAGCCAATTCAACAGCTGGGAACAACTGGGTAGGAAATGCTACACATATTATTGTTTGATATGCAATTTTCAGCCATATTATTATTTTGCAAGAACATAAAGTCAAAACACTACAGGCAAAACCTTTCTTTTCATGCACTGGTCAGTTTTGAGATTTTGGGATATTTGGCTTTTCATAACGTGTTTTTTCAGACTAGTGGAAAGAAAACATCCAAAATTAATTAATATATATATATTCCAAGTGGTTGTTCATATACTGTATCATTCGCCTGATTTATAGAACATTTTACTCCTAAAAGTATGGTGAACATTTATTTTTATGACTGTTGATTTATGGAATGATAAACTGAAAAATCCTTTAACTCTAATGTCAACACAATCAAAGCTGCTTTATCCAATTTTCTGATGCAAATTAGCACATATTTAATTAGACAATGCCTCATTTGCATAAGAAACATTTCAGAATCTTGTAATACAAAAAGTGTTTCCAATAAACTGGGGAATATGACTTATATTCTCCTGTAGTGTTTTGCTCTAAATAACAGTGATAATGATCAACACATGGACCCAGTCTGGCGTTACGAACCTAGAAACCAATAATAACATCACTCCAATGACACCAACAGCTCACAATTATGGTAATTCCAGCATGAAGTTTCATCAAAGCAGTCAATAATTCACTGTATAATGAATCAGACTGTCATTAAAGGTGCTGTATGTAAGTTTGTCACTCTACTAAAGCATAAAAATACCATAATATGTAACATGCTGAGTTCACACACTCGTTTCTCTGACGAACACTTCTACAGCCAGTTATTCTACTCTGAAATGTGTGTTTCCAGACTGGAATGTTTAGTTGTGGTCTGTGATATACTGCACGTTGCCAATTTTCATTCATTGCGCTCGTTCCTGTTGCGTGTCTCAATCTGGCGACCCGTGTGAGTGTCGAGTCTGTGGAGGCGGGAGAAACCACGATCTCTTGATTTTTTTAATTGGACTGCAGTACCTATCTCGACCACTAGTCATTCTTACAGACTGCACCTTTAATGATCACACACTGATACGCTGAGGCATAAGGCGTCTCACACACTGATACGCTGAGGCGTCACACACACTGATACGCTGAGGCATAAGGCGTCACACACACTGATACGCTGAGGCGTAAGGCGTCACACACACTGATACGCTGAGGCATAAGGCGTCACACACACTGATACGCTGAGGCGTAAGGCGTCACACACACTGATACGCTGAGGCATAAGGCGTCACACACACTGATACGCTGAGGCATAAGGCGTCACACACACTGATACGCTGAGGCGTAAGGCGTCACACACACTGATACGCTGAGGCGTAAGGCGTCACACACACTGATACGCTGAGGCGTCACACACACTGATACGCTGAGGCATAAGGCGTCGCACCTGAACGCCGAACAGGTCCTCGCTGGCGTGTCTCTTGAGGAGAGCCCATTCCGACGCCTGTCCCTGCAGGAGATTAGTGCACATGGCCATCTCTCCACACGTGATGTCGGCCCCGAAGCGCTTACACACGCGCCGGAACGGCAGATTCCCACACTGCACAGAACACACACACACCATGAGCTGCGAGAAACACGTCTCACAGGGACTCACTGACCGCACATTAACCCGGGAGAGTTTACCGTAGTAAGAGGAGCCAGATACAGCTTGTCTCTGAAATCCACCTGAGATACAAGAGTCATAGTTACAGGTCATCCATGTACTCTATTCATTAAAAATATAGTATTCTGCAGGAATATACTGTACATACTGCAATATATAGTATGTTATTCCAAACACACCTGTTTCTTCTCACATGGTCGCAGCTTGATGATGTCAGCGTCTGTAATCGGCCCCACAGTCTTCACCGGAGGAACCGCACTCTCCTGCAATTCAGATTATATTTAAGCATTTCATTAAAACATCTTTAATATCTGTTTTTAGGAAACCCACGAGCCTGTATGTTTGAAGCAGCGCTGATGGTCTAGCGATTAAACACCTGAAAAGCACAGATTCTGCTCCTGATGTTGTTTTCAGGCTCTACTAGAACAGCTTTTCCTGCTTGAATGTTGATTATTCTCCTCATATTCTCCATTGTTGCGGCTCCTCTCTTCCCAGTCTGTCAGTAACGCTCCGTTTACTTCCTGTCTCTATGAAGCCCCTCCTCCTGAAAAGCACACTGTGCTCTGATTGGTCGGCTGGAGCAGTGTGTTGTGATTGGTCGAGCGCTTCGAGTGTGTCTGGGAAATGTCCCGCCCCTTACCATAACCGCCAGTTTAACACACTACTAACTAACTCAACCAGGCCCCGCCCCTTTATTCTGCGTATGAATTATTATAATGAGGAATATTGTGACGTGTTCGTTCCAGTTAATCAGTGATATTAGGTTATAGTGCAGGGTGGTATACCAGTTCATACCGAATACCGGTGTTTACTTTTGTTATGATATAATTTTTAATATACCGCAATCCCGGTGAATGTCACTTTAACAGCGATGGGAACGCGGCGCAACTGTTTGAGAGGGTCTTTTCACTGTTCACTGGTGACGAACACCTGTGTGTGTTACTGAGACGGTGAAGATGGAGAGGTTAAACTATCATTGATAGCTGTCAAATTATCTTACAGTGTTTCTCATACATTGGTTCACAATATCAACACTGTCTTATGGAAAATCTATTTGTGCTTGTCTTTGACATCGCTGAATAAACATTTCACAGTCTAAACGCGGCGCAGAAGTTTTTATACGAATGTTTCTGAAGTGAACTGATGGTCTTAAGAAAAGTTTCAATGTTATTTCAATTTAATCTTTCCTAATCTCTCCTGATAAAGCAGTGTTTATGAGGTCATCAGGTTTGTGTTCAGCCGTTACCGTGGAAACCGCTGTTTCTGCCGCTCCTACAGCGCCTCCTGCTGGCACAGCCTTGCAAACCTGTATTCATAGTGTGGAATTTTTCTATAATATTCCCTCATGACAGTAAAACAGGGCGATCTACTGCAGTATTTCCTCTCTTAATCAGTAGAAAGTGTGGTTAACACTCAGTCATGCTTGAAAAAATACCGTTAAACCAGTGTAATTTTGAACAATACCGTGATATGGATTTTTGGTCATTCCGCCCAGCACTATCAGGTAATAGCTGATGTTTCACCTGTGTCTCCTGGTCTCTCTGATCCTCCTCCAGCTTCTTCCCTCGGCTGATGGTCTTCAGGAAGGCCTCGGCGCCGCTGAAGCTCACCTGCTTCTTCCTCAGGCGTCTCTGCAGGTCTTTGTCCAGGTGGTTCCTGACCGTCTCTCTCTCGCCGCAGGGTTTGTAGAGGTCGGCGTTCACCAGGTTCTTCATCTCGGCGCTGGTGTGAGCTTTAGCAAACCTGCAGGTGACGCCGTACTGACACTTGCCGAAGGTGTTGAACAGGTAACACTGCTCTCCCAGATCCTCCGCTTTACTGCGCATGTACTCCGACACGTCGTGGAGGAAGCGGCACTTATCGCCGAAGAAGCATTTAGTGTCTCGCTCCTGAAAGACACGCGGATAATGCTAACAACTGTAGCGTTACAGGAGCGTTATGATGAACCTAACCAGAGATACTGCTTAAAGTCCCCCTGCCTTCATGCCTTAAAATATCTTGACTGTAACTCGACACCCTTGCCTCATTTAGTATGCGTGGTTCTATGAATATGCAAATGAGCCCCGCCTCCACTCACTCCCTCAGCTCAGAGATCCACTGGTTGACGATCACACGTTGATCTGATTGGTTACAAGGTAGTTTGTGACGTCAGAAACACCAGCGATTTCAAAGCGTGTGTTTGAGACTGTCTTTGGTTCACTGCAGTTTTAAGGAGGAAATACTCAGCAATGCTGTCGACTTATGAACTTACACATGGTTTGTCTTAAAGCAGATTAAAAACACCACATAGACACATAAACTACATTAAAAGCTGGATTTACACCACAGGGGGACTTTAAGCAGCAATTTTTAGATGGTTTTGGTTAACTATAGTAACACTGGGCGAATGGGGGAAGTGTTTGGAAACCTATTTGGTAATTATTACTACTATATATATATATATGTCTCACCTGAATGATTGAGGGACACAATCGTCTGCCTTCGTAGCTCTGAGGTTTCATGCGAGGTCTGGATTTATTCTGTCCTCTCATCCTCTTCTTCTTCTCCTCCTTCTTCTCTGGTTCCTCCGGCGCTCCTTCGCTGTCCAGGCGGATCCTCTTCTGCTCCGGTTCTCCAGAGTCTTGCTCCGCATCTTCGCTCTTCTGACCCGGCCGGCCCGAATCCAGGAACGCGTGGAACTTCTCTTTGCTGGTGAGGAACCTGGGAACACACAGATGTTCGAGTACATCAGACTCGAGTCACTCATAAACACATATCGCTCGACAGATGCTATGATTATTAATATCATCATAATCAGAACACAAATATATAAACGTACTGTTCTTTAATAGGGGCAGTTCCTCTCTCGACCTCCACAGGTGATTCCATCATGAACACTCAAACCTGCTGGGAAAACCAGAAAAACTGTCCTAATGGTTCAAATGTCTTCAGGAAAACAGGACTTTTATTTTGAAACACGTTTACATATTGACACATCTGCTGCAGGCAGGCCTTTGAAACAGTGCAAAATATGTAAATGAATAAATACATACATCCAACAGTACAAGTACTATGTCTTAAGGTGATCATATTGTGGAAAACAGGACTTTTATTTTGAAATAAACGATCTGATGATGTTGATGTGACATTGTCATAATCATGAGCTCATTAACATAAGACCGCCCACATTTACAGAACACCTTGGCTCATGTGAAAATAATTAACACAAATAAGATTAAAATAAATTAAGAATTAAAAAATATAATTATTAAAAATAATTTTATTTTTAAATTTAATTTTTTGTTTTTTTTTACATGCAACTTAATAAAAACTAAATATTTTCCAAATAACATTTAGACATATACTTTGAAAAATAATAATAATAATAAATAAATTGATTCTTTATACAAGAAAATGTGCCTTTTATATTTGATGATGAACCCGTGGCGTCTGAAAGCCTGAACGCCCTGACATAACATAATCACATGTTAATTGTTGTAATGACCAGAGGACTTACTCTAACATTATAAGTGGCCTTCATGATAACGTGCAAATAAAGCCTCTTCAGATGTATTGCACATAGAGCCACACTGGATTAAAAGGGTTCATGATCATGACAGTCGAACACAACTAGCGCATCTGAAGAGCGTGTGTGTGTGTGTGTTACTAAACACCGATCGTGCAGCAGCTCTGAGATCAGTCCACATTTATGTCTGATTATTATTATTGATCATCATCACTCACCGAGCAGTGAAGTTTCTCTCTGCACATGCACAGTCTGCAGCTGCGCAACTCTCTAATGTGTCCGGCCGGAAACACGAGCACGCGCTCTGGGGTTCCGCTTCAACACGCGCCTCCGCGGCTCACGATGGGACTACAAATTAAAAGTATACAACTGAAACCTTTAAATATATATATTATATACAAAAATTATGTTATTATATGAATTTATATTATATACTAAAATAAAACAAAATATATACACAATTTATAATTTAATATATAAATGTTATTTATAGATATTGTTGAAAGGTTAGCAGCACATATAAAGCAGCACATACAATCTCTCTCTATATATATATATAGTGTGTTTGTGTATATATATAGAGTTTATTTCTACAGATTTTATCTCAAATTGTTGCGCTGATAATCCAATTCGTAACGATTTTTTAAATTAAATTAAATAATCCTCTGTATTGATGAATATATGGTCACACACACAGCAGTCATAAAACAAACAAAATCACAAGATTAGGAAAATATTAGAGCAGTTTTAATGTTCTTCATCAAACAATATACATTGTTTTTCCAGTGCATTTTTTGCTCATTCAGCTCCTTTAATTTATGTGTTTATAATAATCATATGAAAAAGCACAGGTCAGTCAATACATCACTTATCAAATACAACTACTTCAACCAAATTTACACATAGGAGATATAAAAATAAATAAAAAACATAACAAAATGAATGAAAATCATGAAAATTAATTTTATGAACCACTGTGGAATATTTTGTACTGTAATATTTTAACAGGAAAACACATTCTGTGTGAACAGCTCCTTAAAACAGGACTTTAATTAAATTTTTTAAAAGTTGATCATTCTGTCATAATCATGAGCTCATGTGTTTGTTTGTTTTAATGTTAATCAGGTAAATACATTTTTTATTTTTTTTTAACCAAAACTAAACACAGGAGATATATAAAAAAAAGACATAATTTTAGGAATCACTTTGGCATATTATGTTCTGATTTTAGGGCCCAGAAAAGTGAACAGGTGTTATTATTAAGCACAATCCTCTCACAAATAATTTGTTTAAAGCTTGTACAAAGTATTAATGCCAAAGACATCAGACGAAACAGACATGCAACGTCCGCTCTTTAAGCCGCTCTAATATTTTGTACTGTAATACTTTAACAGGAAATACGCGCTCTGTATAAATGGCCGATATGGGGGTCATATTGTGAAATATGGGACTTTTATTTTGAAATAAAAAAGTTGATGAGACATTGTCATAATCATGAACTCGTGTTAATTTATGTGTTTATATGTTAATCAGGTCAGTAATGTTTATTTTACCAAACTAAACACAGGAGATAACAAAAAAACTAAAAAATGGCATCATATTATGAATCACTGGCATATTTTGTACTGATTTGAAGGGCCCAGTAAAGTTAACAGTTGTTATTATTAAGCACAATCCTCTCACAAATAAAGTTACGAGTAAACAAACATTCCTATGCTTGAACAAAGACATGCATGTACAGGGAACCCGAGTGAGCGTCCGCTCTTTACTCCTCCGCTGAGCCCAGCCGCTCTAATTTGGCGCTGAAGCGTTTCTTGCTGGAATCGAGCACCGCGATGCCGCTCTTCTGGAAGTCGTAGCCGAGCCGGTTGAGCCGGATGAGCCGCTGCCGGATGCTGGCGAGACTGAAGTCCAGGACCTTGGGCTTCAGCACCACCTGCTCCGCCTGGACCCCGGCCTCCAGCAGGCAGTCCAGCTTCTGGTTCAGGCGCTCCGAGGACATAAACAGCACATGGGAGTAGTTCAGGATCATGGCCTTGAAGTGGTCGGCGCCGCACCCCAGCGACCCGAGCTTCCGGCGCAGGCTCTCCGCGTTCCTCTTCAGGCTCTCATGCGACAGGTCCAGGATCTGAGCGCCGTGGCTCTGGAACAACCCTAGCGCCTCCGAGTTGCTCAAGTTCAGGTCGCGCGTCAGGAAGTCCACGTTAGCGCGGATCCGGTTGGTGCTTCGGATGAAGATGTAGAGGTTCCTGGAGATGATGGTTCTGGCGAAGAGCCGCGGGTCGGTCCCGCCTAGCCTCACGCACACGTCCTGGAGAAGCTCCACCATGTTCCGGTTCAGCTCCACGCTGTTGGAGAAGGTCCGCGGCGCGGTGGTGAGCAACCGGTGCAAGTCTTTCCCCGTGATTCCCAGAGACATCAGGAACACGATGTTCTGCTCCAGGTTTTTGTTGTCACTGGAGCGGAAGAACGACTCGGGAGAGCGCGAGAGGATCCCGACCACCTCGCGGTCGGTCCGGAAGACGTTTCTCCACAGCGTCCAGCGCTCCTCCAGGTGCGCGCAGGTGCGCGTGATGGACCTCGGGAAGCGGGAGATGATGCTGGCGATGGCCTCCGGGTCGGCGCCTTTGCTCCTCAGGAACAGCGCGAGGCCTTGCTCGTTGGTGAGGTGCTTCCGGAGGACGCCGGGCTGCCGGCGCCGGGCCGACTCCAGGTCCACTCCCATGATGGACAGGCTCTCCACCAGAGATTCATTCTCCGAGTTCACCGGGGGAAGGGTGAGATCCGTGGGTTTGGAGCTGCAGAAGCGAGACGCCGCAGGAAGTAGAGAACATCTCCTGACGGACCACAGGAAGTACAGGATCCTCTGTGCCATCACTGACCACTCCTGTCGATTATAGAAGAGATCACTTCACTATTGGAGTTAAGTAGAGCTGCATGATTAAGTGTTAATAGATTGCGATCTTAATTCAAACACCACCCACGCAATCTTATTTCTAAATGACGATTCGAATATGTCTGAAACGAGGGAAGGATTAATGAATGAGTCATTGAATCATAGACTCAAGAGATTCGTTTAAAAACACTGATTCATCAAGTAATGAAAACGAGTGAAGTCTTTATGAGTGAGTCATTGAATCATTCACTCAAGAGATTCATTCAAAAACACTGATTCAACCAGTTATGAAACAAGTGAAGTCTTTGAGTGATTCATTGAATCATTCACTCAAGAGATTCGTTCAAAAATGCTGATATTACTGGATACATCTTAAAAAAAAAATAAAAAAAATAAATAAAAAAATCAATGCCCTAAAGTATGTACTCTTTTTGTGAAGAAAAAGTACATTCTTTTGAGTGTGTAGCAGAAGAGTAGACCAGCTTTGGGATACACTATCACACCATACAATTGTGTCTTATATAGTGGGGAGAACAAGTATTTGATACACTGCCGATTTTGCAGGTTTTCCCACTTACAAAGCATGTAGAGGTCTGTAATTTTTATCATAGGTAATCTTCAACTGTGAGAGACGGAATCTAAAACAAAAATCCAGAAAATCACATTGTATGATTTTTAAGTAATTTGCATTTTATTGCATGACGTATTTGATCACCTACCAACCAGTAAGAATTCCGGCTCTCACAGACCTTTTAGTTTCTCTTTAAGAAGCCCTCCTGTTCTCCACTCATTGCCTGTATTAACTGCACCTGTTTGAACTTGTTACCTGTATAAAAGACACCTGTCCACACACTCAATCAAACAGACTCCAACCTCTCCACAATGGCCAAGACCAGAGAGCTGTGTAAGGACATCAGGGATAAAATTGTAGACCTGCACAAGGCTGGGGTGGGCTACAGGACAATAGGCAAGCAGCTTGGTGAGAAGGCAACAACTGTTGGCGCAATTATTAGAAAATGGAAGAAGTTCAAGATGACGGTCAATCTCCCTCGGTCTGGGACACCATGCAAGATCTCACCTCGTGGGGCATCAATGATCATGAGGAAGGTGAGGGATCAGCCCAGAACTACACGGCAGGACCTGGTCAATGACCTGAAGAGAGCTGGCACCACAGTCTCAAAGAAAACCATTAGTAACACACTACGCCGTCATGGATTAAAATCCTGCAGCGCACGCAAGGTCCCCCTTCTCAAGCCAGCGCATGTCCAGGCCCGTCTGAAGTTTGCCAATGACCATCTGGATGATCCAGAGGAGGAATGGGAGAAGGTCATGTGGTCTGATGAGACAAAAATAGAGCTTTTTGGTCTAAACTCCACTCGCCGTGTTTGGAGGAAGAAGAAGGATGAGTACATCCCCAAGAACACCATCCCAACCGTGAAGCATGGAGGTGGAAACATCATTCTTTGGGGATGCTTTTCTGCAAAGGGGACAGGACGACTGCACCGTATTGAGGGGAGGATGGATGGGGCCATGTATCGCGAGATCTTGGCCAACAACCTCCTTCCCTCAGTAAGAGCACTGAAGATGGGTCGTGGCTGGGTCTTCCAGCATGACAACGACCCGAAACACACAGCCAGGGCAACTAAGGAGTGGCTCCGTAAGAAGCATCTGAAGGTCCTGGAGTGGCCTAGCCAGTCTCCAGACCTGAACCCAATAGAAGATCTTTGGAGGAGCTGAAAGTCCGTATTGCCCAGCGACAGCCCCGAAACCTGAAGGATCTGGATAAGGTCTGTATGGAGGAGTGGGCCAGAATCCCTGCAGTGTGTGCAAACCTGGTCAAGAACTACAGGAAACGTATGATCTCTGTAATTGAAAACAAAGGTTTCTGTACCAAATATTAAGTTCTGCTTTTCTGATGTATCAAATACTTATGTCATGCAATAAAATGCAAATTAATTACTTAAAAATCATACAATGTGATTTTCTGGATTTTTGTTTTAGATTCCGTCTCTCGCAGTTGAAGATTATCCTATGATAAACATTACAGACTTCTACATGCTTTGTAAGTGGGAAAACCTGCAAAATCGGCAGTGTATCAAATACTTGTTCTCCCCACTGTATATTAATTATTTTCATACATTTTCCCCTCAAATTCTCATAAATGAATTCCACAAGACCAATTTTAATAGTTAAAAATAATAATAGTAAACGGTTTTCTTCATGCATAATACAGCTTCTTGTTTTTTCTTTTTAATTTGTGGTGAAATATTGGCACAACTCAGGACATGTTTTCATAATATTCACCCACATATAGTATAGAATGTAGAATCTTATCTAATAATTACATATTTCAGATCGTTTAATAAATCAAGAGCATTAAATAAATAAAAGCCATAGCGGACAGTGACAGTACATGTCTATATTAACAATAATAAACTTTATGCACATCTAAATCTGTTTTCAAAGCGCTTTCACAGAGAAGAATCACTCAGAAGAGTCGCTGATGAACAGTCTAGAGCCACTGTACAAAGAAACCCATAATGAGGAGCTAAATCAGATCATAATGAGGAGCTAAATCAGATCATAATGAGGAGCTAAATCAGATCATAATGAGGAGCTAAATCAGATCATAATGAGGAGCTAAATCAGATCAAATAAACTGAGCAGCGGTGTGAAAAAGTTGACAAGAAGATATTAAATTAAAAACTCTCGACACAGATCTACTTATTCATACATAAAGGTTTCTTATTTTAACATAATGATTCATGATCACTGTCGTGTGTTTATAACTGTAAGCTGTTATTGAGAAGTAAACATCACATTCATTATAACCTACCACATCATCTCAGCACATGACGCCTCTCCGTCGTGTTTCCTCGCGCGGTGTGTGTGTGTCGCGCCGCCTGCTGGTCTGGAGTGACAGCGACTCCACTGATCACCACACGGGGGCGCAGGACCTTCACTGTTCAGCTCCACATTCACCTGATAGAAATGACTATAATAACGTTCATCACTAATGTTATAATCTTATATTATGTTTTAGACGTCACCAATATATTGTTTGTTTCTCTGAATTTTGTGATTGAACATATGCAGCTTTAGTGAGAATAAGAGGCTGCATATATTTCGAAAATACAGTAAAACCAGTAATATAGTGAAAAAATATTACAATTTAAAATAATTGTTTTTTATTTGTATATATTTTAAAATGTAATCATATCTATCTATCTATCTATCAATCTATCTATCTATCTATCTTTATTTATTCACTTACACTGGGTCAGTTTTGATGTTCTGACTTCAGTTAATTGACTGTGTTAAAGCGAGAGATTCTCCATTGCTGCAGTTTCATTCATTCATTCATCATGGTCTCATATTGAGTGATTTCAACACAATGATCCTCGTCCTCCTCGTTCTCCTTGTTCTCCGTGTTCGGGAGGATGGCAGATGTCAGGAACACTTGAGAAGGGCCGGCACTCGAGCCTCACTCTCCGTCTGTGCTGATCAGCTCGTCTCATGCATCATTCATAATTCATCATTCATCAGACCCAGATCAGTTTCTTCAGCTTCCTTCAGTCAGACTGAGCGGTTACACACAACACACATCAACATGCTTTATTTCTGCTTATCAATTTTAGGATAAACCCCTGAGAGTTTTTAATGCAAGAAAACATAACTGAATTATAGGTCCTGTCATCTAGTTATGAATTCAGGCGTGATCTTGTCCTCAGACGTGCCTGTGAAATCATTCAGAAACTCATCAGATTAATGTTCCCTCTCAGCAACACCATCCATAATCAATAACATATGGATTCATCAGGGTTCATGACCAGCAGAAACAACACACAAATATTCTCTCTATAGAATATGATTCATTTACATGTAACATATACAAATATGGAATATAAAAGGTGAACTTATTTGATTACTCTATTTTATTCTACTTTGTTCTACTCTACTCTATTCTTTTCTACTCTCTATTCTACTCTATTCTTTTCTACTCTATTCTACTCTACTCTTCTCTCTATTCTACTCTATTCTTTTCTACTCTATTCTACTCTACTCTCTATTCTACTCTACTCTACTCTCTATTCTATGCTGCTCTATTCTACTCTTTTCTACTCTCTATTCTACTCTACTCTCTATTCTACTCTATTCTTTTCTACTCTATTCTACTCTACTCTCTATTCTACTCTACTCTCTATTCTACTCTACTCTCTATTCTATGCTGCTCTATTCTACTCTACTCTCTATTCTACTCTATTCTTTTCTACTCTATTCTACTCTACTCTCTATTCTACTCTATTCTTTTCTACTCTATTCTACTCTAGTCTCTATTCTACTCTACTCTCTATTCTATGCTGCTCTATTCTACTCTACTCTCTATTCTACTCTATTCTTTTCTACTCTATTCTACTCTACTCTCTATTCTACTCTACTCTCTATTCTATGCTGCTCTATTCTACTCTACTCTCTATTCTACTCTATTCTTTTCTACTCTATTCAACTCTACTCTCTATTCTACTCTACTCTCTATTCTATGCTGCTCTATTCTACTCTACTCTCTATTCTACTCTACTCTACTCTCTATTCTATGCTGTTCTATTCTACTCTTTTCTACTCTCTATTATACTCTACTCTCTATTCTACTCTATTCTTTTCTACTCTATTCTACTCTACTCTCTATTCTACTCTACTCTATATTCTATGCTGCTCTATTCTACTCTACTTTCTATTCTACTCTACTCTCTATTCTATGCTGCTCTATTCTACTCTACTCTCTATTCTACTCTACTCTCTATTCTACTCTACTCTCTATTCTATGCTGCTCTATTCTACTCTACTCTCTATTCTATTCTAATCTATTTTACTCCACTCTTTTCTATTCTACTCCACTCTATTCTACTCTACTCTACTCTACTCTCTATTCTACTTTATTCTATTCTACTCTACTCTCTATTCTATTCTACTCTATTCAACTCTTCTTTACTCTACTTTACTATACTCTACTCTATTTTACTCTACTCTACTTTACTCTACTCTACTATACTCTACTCTATTTTACTCAACTCTATTCTACACTACTCCACTCTATTCTACTCAACCCTACTCTACTCCACTCTACACTACTCCACTCTATTCTACTCAACTCTCTATTCTATTCTAATATATTTTACTCCACTCTTTTCTACTCTATTCTACTCAACTCTCTTCTACTCTACTCTCCTCTACTCTACACTACTCTCTTCTACTCTCCTCTACTCTATTCTACTCTACTATACTCTACCGAACTCTACACTACCCTACTCTACTCTACACTACTCTACTCTCTTCTACTCTACTCTATTCTACTCTACTCTACCCTACCGAACTCTACCCTACCCTACTCTACACTACTCTCTTCTACTCTACTCTACTCTACCCTACCGTACTCTACTCTACACTACTCTCTTCTACTCTCCTCTACTCTATTCTACTCTACCCTACCGTACTCTACTCTACCGTACTCTACTCTCCTCTACTCTACCGTACTGTACCCTCCTCTCCTCAGTGTATTGTCTTCTTCAGTGGGTTAGTTTGCGGGTGTGAGTGTGTGAACCTGATCCCGTATCCTCAGTCATGAATAATTCAGCGGTGAGTGTTCAGTGTTCAGTGCTGCTGTGTCTCTGAGCCTCAGATGTGATCATCAGAGCATCAGGTGGAGCAGAAGTGAAGGATGTCCAAGAGACGATGGGTGGAATTCAAGATCTGCCAAAGCATCAGCTGTTCAGCTCCGGTCGGGCGCAGGAATAGACCAGCATCCCCTGCTGCGGCCGCAGGTACGACACACACACACACACACACACACACACACACACACACACACATGATTTATCTGTTTAAATGACTGACGAGACCTCTTTCTGTGTGTTTAGTAATATATGACATAAGAGATGTGCAGTATGGTTACATTCATGTAAACTGGACCACTTTTGAGACTAAAATCCATCCCAATATCCCTGAGATCACACTGATACAACACTATACACGGCCTAAATGTGCAGAATGCAATTCAATATGTATCATACATACAGTCATAAGTAGGAAAAATATGATATTAATAATATTCAAATATGATTAAAATGTGTTAAAGTTAGTGTAAAGTTTTATTTGTGATGATAACGCAATGAAACATGGCAAATTGTGTGACACAATTTGTGTCCTGGCTGTCATACAAATAAATTATGAACGAGAGACAAACAATTAAGAGTAAATGTTGTAGTCAGTGCATGTTTTTTCTTGTTTTTGGCACATAAAATAAAACCCATAGCTGTAGTTTGCCAACTAATTTCGTCAGATAAATACCTAAACCAAGTTTAGCGTTTTCTTATTCCCTCATATTTAAAATATTTAAACAATATAAAATATTTTCCTCATATTTTGACGGCAGTGTCATTACAGTAAAAACAAATCACTTTTTGCTACTACTGTAGGTACAGTGCGCCAAGAGCACACACAAATCTTGATAGGCATAATATACAATGTAATCATCAATTATTTATATTTGCACGATTGACAGTTTGTTTGTGCAGCGATATTTGCAGTGTCAGGCTTTAGCGGCGTGTGCGCGCACGGTGACGTCACCGCGCCGCGAGTCTCGTGTGTTTACGTGGAGAAACATGGCGGCGACTGTGAGTGTGACAGCAAATCCCCAATAAAACACAGCGAAAAGCCGAAACCCCACAGGATTTGCCGCCCGAGCCGAAGCGGGCACACATGTCAGTGGTCCGCGTTCAGCGCTAGGCGTGTGTGTGTGCGTGTGGCGCGTTAATGACGCGCGTGTGTCCGTGTTTAAGCCGCAGGACCCGCAGAGATGATGGAAGACGAGGAGCGACAGAGGAAACTGCAGGCCGGCAAAGCCAAGGTGAGATTTACCCCACATTTACCTCATGCTTACCTGTCTGCTGTCGTTTACTTCAGAATATACTTCTCGTCTGAGATTCACCTCAACTTTACCTCAATGCTGTAGTTTACCTCAGAGTTTAACGCCCATCCCTGAGATTCAGCCAACAGCTGTCATGTCTTTTGCCTCACTGACATCTGTGATTTAACTCACATTACCTCGAATTTACCTCTATTTTACCCCCACTGCTGTCATTTACCACAGAAAACAACTGGCACTTCTGATTTAACTCCAATTTACCTCAATTTTACCTCAGAAAACAGCTGACACTTGTGATTTAACTCACATTACCCCGAATTTACCTCTATTTTACCCCCCACTGCTGTCATTTACCTCAGAAAACAACTGACATTTGTGATTTAACTCACATTTAACTCGTATTTACCAATATTTTACCTCAGAAAACAACTGACATTTGTGGTTTAACACATTTACCTCTATTTTACCTCAGAAAACAGCTGACACTTGTGATTTAACTCACATTTACCTCTATTTACCTCTATTTTACGATCATTTACCTCAGAAAACAACTGGCACTTGTGATTTAACTCACATTTAACTCGTATTTACCAATATTTTACCTCAGAAAACAACTGACATTTGTGATTTAACACATTTACCTCTATTTTACCTCAGAAAACAGCTGACACTTGTGATTTAACTCACATTTACCTCAATTTTATGATCATTTAAGAAAACAACTGGCACTTGTGATTTAACACATTTACCTCGTATTTACCTCTATTTTACCTCAGAAAACAGCTGACACTTGTGATTTAACTCACATTTACCTCTATTTTACCTCAGAAAACAACTGACACTTGTGATTTAGCCTAACTCACATTTGCCTCATTTTTACCTCGACTTTTACCTTCTTTTTTTAAACCACTTATACCTTTTTACCTTTACCATAGTGTAATGCTGCCTTCACGTGCTGTCGGAAATGTCCCACTTACCAAGTTGTGAATATGAGTTCGTGTTGTTCAAGTGCTTTGATGTCAGAAAGAACAGGCATCATGGAGGAATATTCTTGCCTATTAACTGGGAAAATCTTATTAAAGCCAAAATGATATTTAGTATCTCATTCTGCTCAACCATACATTCACTACGCTATCTAGATAGTCAGCTTGCTGGAGGTCTGGTCAAATACAGGCTATTTTTGTTGTGTATAAAATCTAAAATATGCTTTAAGTGATTATTCATAAATGTAATTATACACTTCTTTAATAACAAGACTAGGCGATGTAGCTGTTATGGAAAAACTAAAAAACTTTTATTGTTTAAATTTTATGACACGTCCAACTCTGAAACTCTGGTATCAAAATTATCCCTGAGTTTCCCAGTGGTAAACACGCTCAGTCTTTATGAGTTTTTGTGTGTTTTTGAGTGTTTTATGTGCTTCGTCATTCAGTGAGAGCTCTCGTTTATCAGTATATGAGCAGGTGAAGTCATAGTGAATGTGACTGCAGTTCCAGGATGAATATAAAGACTTCCTCTGCTGTTTCTCTGAGCATGTGGATGGGCTTGTGAGACTGGATTTTCTAGCGATTGCTAAACCGGCTCTCTCCCATCATGCCTGTCACTGCATAGATCTCTCAGATCTCCAGGTCACTATAACCTGCTGGAGCGTGTCAGGACACAGAGCCCTTGACATGATTGAGGTTTACATTTCTAAACGCACTCCATCCACACTAGTGTTTTCAAGCATTAGCCAGAAGTTTCTTGTTAGCACTGAAACATTGGAAACCGCTAAAATCATCTCAATGAGAAGTAGACCAGATATAATAATGTTCACGCTATTCCATCTTCTTTTTTCTTTTTTTTAGCAAAACATCTGTTTCGACGCAGGACAGCAATTGCGAGTACATTTTCTGTTATCTTTTGCAGGAATGTAATATGAGGTCACATTTATCTTGAACAACACTGTGAAAGTGAACAGCACAGCCGTCACGTCACGTATGATATTATTATTATTTTTCCCCTAAATTCGTTTTTTCCCGAGAATTTTTTTCTGGATTCTGTTTTTTTTTTTTTCTTTTCAATATTTCTGGACTCTGTTTTAATGGTTGTGTGTATGAGAGATTGTGTTTGTAGAGAGAGAGAGAGAGAGAGAGAGAGAGAGAGAGAGAGAGTGTGTGTGTGTGTGTGTGTGAGTGAGTGTGAGAGAGAGTGTGAGAGAGTGTTTGTGAGAGTGTGTGTGGTTAAATAAAAGTTAAGCAATCAAAAAAAGCATGTCTAATTAATTGAAATCTTAAATAAGATTCTGTTTTTATGACTAGATTCCTTAAATCACAGGGCCTTATTGGTACAATATGAGTCACATGACTAAACATGCATCAAGGCCAAAACAGAGAAAAACATGTTTTTTTTAAATACATTTGAATTAGTGTTTTTTTTTTAATCAATCAAATTGGATTATATCAGTGATTTACTTCCTTGCTGTTTAGGTGTCGTATCAGTGTATATTGATAACCCACTAGTTTGGCCTCACATTCCTGTTTCTCCACACGCAGAGCCGTGTTATCTCAGAGATAGAGCTGATTCCTCTCTGTGTGCACGTCTAAAAATACCCCCGAGTCTGAAGGATGGGGAGATCGTGACCTCTCCGTGCTCCCTGTGAAGTGAACATATGTGAACGAGGTCACTAGTGTCGACCTCTAGAGACTCGTGTGTCTAATTCCCCCTGACAGGTTTACATGATGTCCTGCGGAGCACAGACACACAGATCTCCTCTCCATACACCTGTGTTTATACGAGGGAGACATCTAGAGTTAGTTTGTCTGTGTTTAGGGCTGTGCGACCATTAATCGCATCCAAAATAAAAGTGTGTGTTTACATAGTATGTGTGTGTGTGCTGTGTTATATTGTATAAATACACACACATGCATGTATATATTTAAGAAATATTTTCATGAATATACTGTATATTTACATATAATTTATCCTATACAGAAATATAAATCGTTTATATATAAATAACACATTTTTCTTAAATATATACATGCATGTGTGTGTGTTTATATGTACAAAATAATTTATACACAGTACACACATATATTATATAAACACAAACTTTATTTTGGATGCGAATAATCGTTGCACTGAAGTATTTTTTTGACTGAATTTGAGCAACAATTATTTATTTATTTTCACCATTTTGCTCCTTCAACACTGTGAACATGAGTCTTGAAGAAGATAATCACTTACTTTATGCATTGTTTACACACGGGTTCATTTGAGCTAGAGGTCTTGAATCAAATTAAATGTCATCTTGACATCCAGCTTCCACTTCTCACTCTTCCCTCAACTGGTCGATTAGTGCTGCAAACCACGAGGCACAACACTCACATTTACTGTGTAAATGTCAAGAGCTGCTGAATAAAGACGTCTGTGATGGAAAGACATGATTCATAATTTGTTTTGTTAACAATCGGAGTGAACGTGAACAAAAGCAGAAAAACACGTTTCCTAAAGCGGTGCTGCTTTGGAGCAGAAGTAAATCACTGCAGACTGACTGAGTGTTTGTCCAGTGAGTATTAAAGTCTGTCAGTGTGTGATGGCTCATGCATTCAGATCAATAGATTTGTCTTTTTTTGTCCGTAATGAAGGAAGGACAACAGAAGCTTGATGACACATGTCGTTTAGGGGGAATCTCTTGGTACCTCACGATTCGATTCTCGATTTTGAATAATTTTTTGATCCGATATGTGCATAGATTTGAGTGTAGTTTAGTGTTTTGTGTTACCTTTCTTATTTGACTGCAGTCGACAGTTTAATTACCCTGGTAATCCAGAGTTCTCGTGAGAGCACAAGTTGAATTTGCTCAGCAAGTTACTCTGGCGTCGAGTAGGCTTGGCACGATAGTCGGTGTTACCGGTGTTACACTGTGTTCAGTCGCAACACCGGTTTCATCACTTGTCCACCACAGCACCGCAAAAAACATTTTTTTAAAGCAATTACGCAGTATCCGTATTTTCTGTCACCAGTTGACTAGCGTTGTATGATCACGCTCAACCATTCAAGCGCGACAAAACAAGAGACCGCGCTGTAAGTCCTGCCTATTACACACACACACACACACACACACACACACACACGGAAAAGACGCGCGTCAGTATCGAGTTCTCTTGTCGGCCTTGTACAAAACATAACACACACAAATGATGCCAAAATGTCAGTTTTGTCGAGTGTCCTCATAAGAGCAAATGATTTAAATAATATCATAAATGAATGTAGAGATTTGTGAGAAAATGGGACGCGTGTCAGATGGAGTGTCATTAATGTTAATCAAAGAACAAAGGTAAGAGAGTAAATTAGGCCGCACTCTCTTGTGTGCATGAATGAATCTTTTAACACATCTCCGGCGAACGGTTTCTTCACGCAAAAGAAAAACTCTTCATAAAGCGCCGTGAAATGTGGTGTTTCCTGATGGAACGAGGTTGTTCGTTAACTTCATTTTATACGTGCAATTCACACGAGCTCTAAACGAATGCGAGACTGCTGCGATTAGTCAAACTTTATTAATGAAACAAAATCAGAGGGAATAGTTTCTTTAATATATTTTTTCTTTTATTTTTTACCGGTTGGCCGGTCACACGGCTTTCATAGTTTTCAGTTAGGCTAGTGCGGAGACCAGGGCCGGGTTTCCCGATAACGATGTATCTTAGCTCTTAAGAGCGTTCTCTATGTGCAAGTTTACGAACGCTCGCCGCAATTCCACGCGCGTTTCCCAAAAATGCACTTAACATGAACGCGCGAGAACGCGCTCTACGTGCTACTTAAGAGTCGCTGTCCATTCGCGAAGTGCTGAAATATAACCTTATATGGAATCGTATTCTGAACATTTAACCTAATAACTGTCATCTGTTGTGGATTAGTAATCCTTTTTAAAAACGTTCTATGTTTAATATAAGCGTTTGACATTGTAGGCTACTGTTTTGTGCGTTTTTCATGAGTAATAACGAAGCCACCATTCAAACACTGTGGTTGAATCTGAAATTGCGCCCTATACCCTCAAATAGGGCGTTATTGTTCTCAACATGATCTCAAGCAGTGAAAAATAGAGGACACTGACAACGCGCTGAAAGACAGGACCGAGCAGGTAATATTTAATATGAAATAAAGTCTCAACTTTCAAATTTGGTCAGTCAAAACAAAATAAAATAGGCCTACCGTTTTTTGGCTCTTTAATGTGTCGTGACAGATTGCCTCAGTTAAAGCCAAGTTCAAATCCACCGAAGTTAATCAATAACTCTTCTGACTGCTTTGTCGCACAAAAATGGTGGAATTTGATTGGTCAGATCGCATGTCAATCAAACTCAATACGAACGATGGATTGACGGCATGTAAAAAAAAAAAATACATCACTCAACACCCCCCACCCCCACGATGAAACCGGTAATACTGGTGTTTTCACAAGTCGATTAACCGGTGGGAGAATATTATCACCGTCACATCTCTAGCGTTGAGTAATGATGCTCATTAACTATGCCCTTGTATCTGAGCTGCACCAATCACAGCGGGTTATCTGATATAGGCGGGCCAGAGGCGAGATGACGACAGCGCTGTGACGTCGAAGTCATTAGTAAACAAAATTATGTGTAAGTGAGTTTTTGTCGTTTAAAAACCTTTATAAATGATCTTGATCTGTAACGTGAGATGGGCGCCGCCATGTTTGTTTGGGCCGCAGTTCAGAGAGTCCTGTCTGATGGATTTATTACAGCGTGTGAATTCATCAGTTTCTCTCGAAATACATGAAAGTGAGTGGCCAATGAACTGAGAGAAGAATACAGTTAACTTTATAGTTACTTACACACTGTGTATCTGATATGAATAATGCTGGTGGAATATCTAGTGGAAAATGAGAATGTTATGAGCCGCCCCCCCGATGTCATCGTCCATCGCGATGTTTCACTGTAGACATCGCCCAACCCTATAGTCCATGTGACTACAGTGGTTCAACCTTAATATTATGAAGTGACGAGAACTTTTTGTGCGCAAAACACCCCCCCCCCCCCAAAATAAAGACGTTATTCAACGATCTCTTCTCTTCCACATCATCCTCCTCCGCTAGTGGTGTAGAGTAACAGCGCAGCGCTGCTGGGCTGTACGTCAGAACGCCGGCTCACTATTGGCTCACGCTGGTCATGTGTGTGTGATGCTGGCCAATAATGAGCCGAGGTTCTGATGTCGAGGGAGAGTTATTAATGACAGAATTTTAATTTTTGGGTGAACTAACCCTTTAAAGAAGTCTAAGTCTAACACTGTAGACAATCTTTTTATTTATTTATTTGTGAATCGATACAAATCGGTAGAAGAATCACGATTCGTACATGAACCCCTACGGTCCTCAAGCAGGAGATCATGCAGAAGGTCGATTTACTCGATTACAAAAATTCCTCGAGGCAAAAACTCTGCCTCGAAGCCTCGTTAAATTCCTATGACGCGCACTATACGCGCAGGGATCTGATTTCACACGGACCGTTGTTCAGTGTTCACCATTCAGAAGCACACCATAGCGCGATACATTTTGAATTTAGTTGGCGCGATGGCGGAGAGTAAAGATGTCCATAAACGGCAGAGAATGTCTAAAGTTTGGGATCGCTTCCTTCCAGCGTCGCTGAAACAAGGTAACGATTCTGTCCCGCATTTTTTTTTTGACCCAGCGCCAATATTTCCGCCCGTGCCTAAGCCTATACATTGATGTTCACTGATTTTAATCCCATACTGTATTTGTAGTGATGATGTCGTGATGCGGTTTGACTAGATATGATGTTTAGCTTTGATGTTTTTAAGTAGTAAACGTATTCACGTTCAATTGCAAGAGAGTATAGCCTAAAAAAAGAACCGCTTCACACACACACACGCGCCCTCGTCTCTCACACGCGCCAGTCAGACCAATTGCGGCAATGCATATGCTTAAACTTTTATGTAGCCACGCAACAATAATTTCAGCATGCATTCACTGTATACACCGGGACGTGATGGAGGAACAAATATTGTATTGCAGTCTTTGCGAGACCTTGTTTGTAGTCTGTCACGTCTGCCAAATAGTTACAGACAACAACAAAAAATGAAACTCCCCAGCCTCTCCAATCCACTCGTACTTTTGGGGAAGACATAATCAGCTATCAAATTAATTGAGCATAGAACATTTTCAATTAACAAAAAAAATATAATACTACAAAACGTGATAATATACTTAAACTAGCCTAAGTGAAAAACAAAATGCTGTTCTTTTTCTATTTAACAAAATGCATATTTGCAATAAAACATTCCCCTTTTCAAAGCTACACTTATTTTTTTTTTTTATAAATTGTATACATTGTGTACCTGTTGGGCTTGATATTTTATATTCATTTCATTTATTTTTGTTCTCCAGTGGGTAATTTGCAGAAGGTGCAATCCTTTTTTTGTAATGTTGTATTAAGAAGACAAAACTAAGGCCAAATGGCCTTTACTATTTAAGTTTGTATTGATAGTTTTACATGTTATACATGTTTTACAGTAAGTTGACTTAACTGTCTTGTTATATAATTGTTGGCACTGGCACTTATAAACACTAAATGGGTCAAGATTGCAATAAATAGGCTTAGTTTTGGAGCCAAATGTTGGAGTTGGAATAAATACCTCATTTTCGTTATGCATTATTTGTTTTGGTTGTTTAAAAACACACAAATCACACAAATTAATCGATCGATTAAGTGCTAGATTAATCGATTACAAAAAGAATCGATAGCTGCAGCCCTAGTTCATGTGTCCACCGCTGAGCATCTGAGTGCTGAATGTGTGTGTGTTCATGTGTCCACCGCTGAGCATCTGAGTGCTGAATGTGTGTGTGTTCATGTGTCCACCGCTGAGCATCTGAGTGCTGAATGTGTGTGTGTTCATGTGTCCACCGCTGAGCATCTGAGTGCTGAATGTGTGTGTGTTCATGTGTCCACCGCTGAGCATCTGAGTGCTGAATGTGTGTGTGTTCATGTGTCCACCGCTGAGCATCTGAGTGTTGAATGTGTGTGTGTTCATGTGTCCACCGCTGAGCATCTGAGTGCTGAATGTGTGTGTGTTCATGTGTCCACCGCTGAGCATCTGAGTGCTGAATGTGTGTGTGTTCATGTGTCCACCGCTGAGCATCTGAGTGCTGAATGTGTGTGTGTTCATGTGTCCACCGCTGAGCATCTGAGTGCTGAATGTGTGTGTGTTCATGTGTCCACCGCTGAGCATCTGAGTGCTGAATGTGTGTGTGTGTTCATGTGTCCACCGCTGAGCATCTGAGTGTTGAATGTGTGTGTTCATGTGTCCACCGCTGAGCATCTGAGTGCTGAATGTGTGTGTGTTCATGTGTCCACCGCTGAGCATCTGAGTGTTGAATGTGTGTGTGTTCATGTGTCCACCGCTGAGCATCTGAGTGCTGAATGTGTGTGTGTTCATGTGTCCACCGCTGAGCATCTGAGTGTTGAATGTGTGTGTTCATGTGTCCACCGCTGAGCATCTGAGTGTTGAATGTGTGTGTGTTCATGTGTCCACCGCTGAGCATCTGAGTGCTGAATGTGTGTGTGTTCATGTGTCCACCGCTGAGCATCTGAGTGCTGAATGTGTGTGTGTTCATGTGTCCACCGCTGAGCATCTGAGTGCTGAATGTGTGTGTGTTCATGTGTCCACCGCTGAGCATCTGAGTGTTGAATGTGTGTGTGTTCATGTGTCCACCGCTGAGCATCTGAGTGCTGAATGTGTGTGTGTTCATGTGTCCACCGCTGAGCATCTGAGTGCTGAATGTGTGTGTGTTCATGTGTCCACCGCTGAGCATCTGAGTGCTGAATGTGTGTGTGTTCATGTGTCCACCGCTGAGCATCTGAGTGCTGAATGTGTGTGTGTTCATGTGTCCACCGCTGAGCATCTGAGTGCTGAATGTGTGTGTGTTCATGTGTCCACCGCTGAGCATCTGAGTGCTGAATGTGTGTGTGTTCATGTGTCCACCGCTGAGCATCTGAGTGCTGAATGTGTGTGTGTTCATGTGTCCACCGCTGAGCATCTGAGTGCTGAATGTGTGTGTGTGTTCATGTGTCCACCGCTGAGCATCTGAGTGTTGAATGTGTGTGTTCATGTGTCCACCGCTGAGCATCTGAGTGCTGAATGTGTGTGTGTTCATGTGTCCACCGCTGAGCATCTGAGTGTTGAATGTGTGTGTGTTCATGTGTCCACCGCTGAGCATCTGAGTGTTGAATGTGTGTGTTCATGTGTCCACCGCTGAGCATCTGAGTGCTGAATGTGTGTGTGTTCATGTGTCCACCGCTGAGCATCTGAGTGCTGAATGTGTGTGTGTTCATGTGTCCACCGCTGAGCATCTGAGTGCTGAATGTGTGTGTGTTCATGTGTCCACCGCTGAGCATCTGAGTGCTGAATGTGTGTGTGTTCATGTGTCCACCGCTGAGCATCTGAGTGCTGAATGTGTGTGTGTTCATGTGTCCACCGCTGAGCATCTGAGTGCTGAATGTGTGTGTGTGTTCATGTGTCCACCGCTGAGCATCTGAGTGCTGAATGTGTGTGTGTGTTCATGTGTCCACCGCTGAGCATCTGAGTGCTGAATGTGTGTGTGTTCATGTGTCCACCGCTGAGCATCTGAGTGCTGAATGTGTGTGTGTTCATGTGTCCACCGCTGAGCATCTGAGTGCTGAATGTGTGTGTGTTCATGTGTCCACCGCTGAGCATCTGAGTGCTGAATGTGTGTGTTCATGTGTCCACCGCTGAGCATCTGAGTGCTGAATGTGTGTGTGTTCATGTGTCCACCGCTGAGCATCTGAGTGTTGAATGTGTGTGTTCATGTGTCCACCGCTGAGCATCTGAGTGCTGAATGTGTGTGTTCATGTGTCCACCGCTGAGCATCTGAGTGTTGAATGTGTGTGTGTTCATGTGTCCACCGCTGAGCATCTGAGTGCTGAATGTGTGTGTGTGTTCATGTGTCCACCGCTGAGCAACTGAGTGCTGAATGTGTGTGTGTTCATGTGTCCACCGCTGAGCATCTGAGTGTTGAATGTGTGTGTTCATGTGTCCACCGCTGAGCATCTGAGTGCTGAATGTGTGTGTGTTCATGTGTCCACCGCTGAGCATCTGAGTGTTGAATGTGTGTGTGTTCATGTGTCCACCGCTGAGCATCTGAGTGCTGAATGTGTGTGTGTTCATGTGTCCACCGCTGAGCATCTGAGTGTTGAATGTGTGTGTTCATGTGTCCACCGCTGAGCATCTGAGTGCTGAATGTGTGTGTGTTCATGTGTCCACCGCTGAGCATCTGAGTGCTGAATGTGTGTGTCTTCATGTGTCCACCGCTGAGCATCTGAGTGCTGAATGTGTGTGTGTTCATGTGTCCACCGCTGAGCATCTGAGTGCTGAATGTGTGTGTGTTCATGTGTCCACCGCTGAGCATCTGAGTGCTGAATGTGTGTGTGTTCATGTGTCCACCGCTGAGCATCTGAGTGCTGAATGTGTGTGTGTGTTCATGTGTCCACCGCTGAGCATCTGAGTGCTGAATGTGTGTGTGTTCATGTGTCCACCGCTGAGCATCTGAGTGCTGAATGTGTGTGTGTGTTCATGTGTCCACCGCTGAGCATCTGAGTGCTGAATGTGTGTGTGTTCATGTGTCCACCGCTGAGCATCTGAGTGCTGAATGTGTGTGTGTTCATGTGTCCACCGCTGAGCATCTGAGTGCTGAATGTGTGTGTGTTCATGTGTCCACCGCTGAGCATCTGAGTGCTGAATGTGTGTGTGTTCATGTGTCCACCGCTGAGCATCTGAGTGCTGAATGTGTGTGTGTGTTCATGTGTCCACCGCTGAGCAACTGAGTGCTGAATGTGTGTGTGTTCATGTGTCCACCGCTGAGCATCTGAGTGTTGAATGTGTGTGTTCATGTGTCCACCGCTGAGCATCTGAGTGCTGAATGTGTGTGTGTTCATGTGTCCACCGCTGAGCATCTGAGTGTTGAATGTGTGTGTGTTCATGTGTCCACCGCTGAGCATCTGAGTGTTGAATGTGTGTGTGTTCATGTGTCCACCGCTGAGCATCTGAGTGCTGAATGTGTGTGTGTTCATGTGTCCACCGCTGAGCATCTGAGTGTTGAATGTGTGTGTTCATGTGTCCACCGCTGAGCATCTGAGTGTTGAATGTGTGTGTGTTCATGTGTCCACCGCTGAGCATCTGAGTGCTGAATGTGTGTGTGTTCATGTGTCCACCGCTGAGCATCTGAGTGCTGAATGTGTGTGTGTTCATGTGTCCACCGCTGAGCATCTGAGTGTTGAATGTGTGTGTGTTCATGTGTCCACCGCTGAGCATCTGAGTGCTGAATGTGTGTGTGTTCATGTGTCCACCGCTGAGCATCTGAGTGCTGAATGTGTGTGTGTTCATGTGTCCACCGCTGAGCATCTGAGTGCTGAATGTGTGTGTGTGTTCATGTGTCCACCGCTGAGCATCTGAGTGCTGAATGTGTGTGTGTTCATGTGTCCACCGCTGAGCATCTGAGTGCTGAATGTGTGTGTGTGTTCATGTGTCCACCGCTGAGCATCTGAGTGCTGAATGTGTGTGTGTGTTCATGTGTCCACCGCTGAGCATCTGAGTGCTGAATGTGTGTGTGTTCATGTGTCCACCGCTGAGCATCTGAGTGCTGAATGTGTGTGTGTGTTCATGTGTCCACCGCTGAGCATCTGAGTGCTGAATGTGTGTGTGTTCATGTGTCCACCGCTGAGCATCTGAGTGCTGAATGTGTGTGTGTGTTCATGTGTCCACCGCTGAGCATCTGAGTGCTGAATGTGTGTGTGTGTTCATGTGTCCACCGCTGAGCATCTGAGTGCTGAATGTGTGTGTGTTCATGTGTCCACCGCTGAGCATCTGAGTGCTGAATGTGTGTGTGTGTTCATGTGTCCACCGCTGAGCATCTGAGTGCTGAATGTGTGTGTGTTCATGTGTCCACCGCTGAGCATCTGAGTGCTGAATGTGTGTGTGTTCATGTGTCCACCGCTGAGCATCTGAGTGCTGAATGTGTGTGTGTTCATGTGTCCACCGCTGAGCATCTGAGTGCTGAATGTGTGTGTGTTCATGTGTCCACCGCTGAGCATCTGAGTGCTGAATGTGTGTGTGTTCATGTGTCCACCGCTGAGCATCTGAGTGTTGAATGTGTGTGTTCATGTGTCCACCGCTGAGCATCTGAGTGCTGAATGTGTGTGTGTTCATGTGTCCACCGCTGAGCATCTGAGTGCTGAATGTGTGTGTGTTCATGTGTCCACCGCTGAGCATCTGAGTGCTGAATGTGTGTGTGTTCATGTGTCCACCGCTGAGCATCTGAGTGTTGAATGTGTGTGTGTTCATGTGTCCACCGCTGAGCATCTGAGTGCTGAATGTGTGTGTGTGTTCATGTGTCCACCGCTGAGCATCTGAGTGCTGAATGTGTGTGTGTTCATGTGTCCACCGCTGAGCATCTGAGTGCTGAATGTGTGTGTGTGTTCATGTGTCCACCGCTGAGCATCTGAGTGCTGAATGTGTGTGTGTGTTCATGTGTCCACCGCTGAGCATCTGAGTGCTGAATGTGTGTGTGTTCATGTGTCCACCGCTGAGCATCTGAGTGCTGAATGTGTGTGTGTTCATGTGTCCACCGCTGAGCATCTGAGTGCTGAATGTGTGTGTGTTCATGTGTCCACCGCTGAGCATCTGAGTGCTGAATGTGTGTGTGTTCATGTGTCCACCGCTGAGCATCTGAGTGTTGAATGTGTGTGTGTTCATGTGTCCACCGCTGAGCATCTGAGTGTTGAATGTGTGTGTGTTCATGTGTCCACCGCTGAGCATCTGAGTGCTGAATGTGTGTGTGTTCATGTGTCCACCGCTGAGCATCTGAGTGCTGAATGTGTGTGTGTTCATGTGTCCACCGCTGAGCATCTGAGTGTTGAATGTGTGTGTGTTCATGTGTCCACCGCTGAGCATCTGAGTGCTGAATGTGTGTGTGTTCATGTGTCCACCGCTGAGCATCTGAGTGCTGAATGTGTGTGTGTGTTCATGTGTCCACCGCTGAGCATCTGAGTGTTTCACGATGCTCAGACGCAACAGGACAGATAAAGGGATTTTTGCATGTTTGCCTGGATCTGTGTTTCAAAGCAGTGAAGGACCCAGCGTTTGACCCCTGACCTCTGCACACGGAGACACTGGCTCAGATCTGCTGTGTGTGTTGCTGTTGGCGTTCAGAGCAGCTGTTAGCGCTCGCGGTTTCATGCCAGTGTCATTAGCAAGCGGCTCTCAGGATCACGACTGGAGAACAGACTTGCGGTCTCGACGCTGAACACAAATGCTGCGTTAGTAAACATGATGCAAGACTAGAAATGGTGCAGATCATAGCAGAGGAAATGATGTATCTCGACGTATATCAAACACAAACTACGGTTCTGAACCTGAGGCCTGATATCTGCTGATCTGACCTACATCTGCACAGGTCAGTGTGTGTGTTAAACTTGTGCTTTAGCTGAGGCCGAGCGGAGGCCGAGCGGAGGCCGGCTGATGCACATCTGCACCTGTTCAACTCAAGATCTCGGCCATTATGCAGAATCAATTGTTCCAACCCAGCATGCAGTGCAAGCCTTTCTGCCCTCACCTGATCTGAGGGCTTTAATTATGAGTGTGTGTGTGTGTGTGAGAGTGAGTGAGTGTGTGTGACAGTGTGAGGGTTTGTGTGAGTGTGCGTGTGTATGTTTGCGTGTGTGTGAGTGAGTGTGTTTGCTTGTGCGTGTGTATATTTGCGTGTGTGTATGTGCGCGTGTGAGTGTGTGTGTGTGTGTTTGCTTGTGCGTGTGTATATTTGCGTGTGTGTGCGTGAGTGTGTGTGTTGTGATTGCAGGCTAAAAGCTCTGGATAACAAGAGGGATAATTCTAGGATAATTGGCTTGGCCAATAAACGCAGTCAGTGTCACTCAAGAGATATTATAATAAAACTGAAGCGTCTGCATAATTAAACACGTCCTACACACTCCGCTATCATGATCTTAATTAACAGCAGCGCACAATGTTTGTGTGACCTGATCTGATCCACGTTATCTGTTGTCAGTAATTGTTTGGTCCATATTATAATACATATATAATTTGAGTATCTCAGAACACGAACTTTCACCTCTTATAAAGATCTCAGTGTTTGATCTGTTGATAATGTGTATTGTTGGATCAGTAAACATTAAAACATTTGGGGTCAGTAACATTTATAATGTCTCTTCTGCTCTCCAAGGCTGCGTTTATTACATCAAAATACAGTAAAAACAGTGAAATATTATTATAATGTAAATCAGCTGTTTTCTATGTGAATATATAGTAAAGTGTAATTTTTGATCAGTTTAATGCGTGTTTGCAGAATGAAAGCATTAGTTTCCTGAAAGCCGGTTGTCGTACCGCAGCAGACCCGAGCAGGGAAGCACCAGCCCCACGTCTCCAGAGGCCGAGTGTGTGTCCGCAGGAGACGCTGGTTAGATAACACACAGATTAATGCCAGCCTTTGTGGGGAAAAACAAATTAAATGTAATTTCAAGCTGTGCGATTGCTTGTCTTCCGGCTCCCGCTGCTGCTTTCTGGGGTTTTACTCTGAGACTCACAGACATGGACTTCACCGTTCCCCTGTCACACATCATCAGACTCACGCTGTACATGTCCTGCAGTTGCAGTCAGTCGGTGGTAGAGTTAGAGGTAATGCCTACAATAAGAACAATACTTCTAATGCATTTATTAATACATTTTTAAAAGCCAAATTTTTGTTAACATTAGTTTAATGCACAGAGAACTAACATGAGCAAACAATGAACAACTGTGTTTTATTTATTTTGTAACTTATATTAACAATTATTAATGTTAATTAATCAATGTTAACAAATGAGACCTTATTGTAAAGTGTTTGGCCTTGGACGAAGTGTGGATGTTTTTTATTTTTATCAGACTAAACTGTAAAAAAAAATCCGTTAAGTTTACAGTAAATAACGGGCAGCAGAAATGTACCGTAAAAAAT
This sequence comes from Leuciscus idus, assembly GCA_021554675.1. NCBI lineage: Eukaryota > Metazoa > Chordata > Actinopteri > Cypriniformes > Leuciscidae > Leuciscus > Leuciscus idus. The sequence goes on along the minus strand of CM038628.1, from coordinate 43,564,740 downwards.
ACGGTAGCAACAAACTTAACTTAAATTTACAGTAAAAAATGATTGAAGTACTAATATCTGTTCTGTACTATTGTAATACACTGGAAACCACCAATCACAGCGGAGATGATGAATGTCACATGATGAATCAAAGCTCATCACAAGCAGCTTTAACATAAACTGAGAAAGTTAATATTAATATATAGAAGATTCAGTGTCATTCACACAAACACACGACATTTAAAAAATGCAATTTACATTAATTAAACAACATTAAATGTAACATAAAACCCTAATGTACATCACTGATCAGGAAAAACTATGAAGAAACAGTTATTCAACAAATATACATCAAATGTGAAGTGTCACGCAGGGAATTGTGGGAATGTCAATGTACGGTTTTTCACTGTAAATTATACAATAACTTGATATTTTTCACTTCCAAACACTGTAAATTTAACGGTACTTTACTGTAAATGTACGGTTAGATCTATCACAGTTATTCACCGTGTACAGTACGGAAACTTCCTGTTTTTTACCGTTAAAATCACGATAATTCTTTACACATCAACCATCATAGTTGCCAGATATAGTGTGTGTGTGTTTCTCTGTTCTGCATGTGTCGGGGGGTTTGGGGTGTTTTTACAGCCGCTGGTCTTTGTGAAGCTGTTTTGTTTCTCCGGTTGAACTTTCCCAGGAGTCTTTGCTGTATCCTAGACACTGGTGCTCTGATCCCGCGGGATGCCTCTGATCCGGGATCAGCTCTTGTTGAACACAGTCATCAGGAGTGTGTGTGTGTGTGTTCAGACTCATTAGTGTTAATTTACTGTAATGGACGTACATTAGTCCGAACGCTCTTTTTGCTTGTTTACATAAATAATGTAAAAGCCGCGTGTCGGATTCCTGGCCCGTCGCCATGGCAACAGCAAAGGAGACTCTTTTTTTTTTTTAATCGGCTGCATTTGGGCTCGGGCGTTAAGAGGTTTTCTGGGAAATGTGAAATGTGTTTCTCACTCATGTTCTTGAGCGTTTGAAAGGGGGTTTCTGGGTAAAATGTCAGAGCGCTCCTGATGTTCTCCTCCAGACGGAGATGCTCCGCTGTTGTAGAGCGTGAGAAAGGGTTTGAAGCACTTTATGGAACTATGACAAATTATGGCAATTAATGTATGAAAGAGTTATGAGTGGACTTCAGTGTGTCGTCTCGAGGTCATGAGTGTAGTGTTGTGTGCTGAAAACAGCATCGCTTTCTGGGTTCAAACCTATCGAGGGATTTAACCGACTACATTACATTAATATATAATGAAATTATTCAATTTTTCATAGATTATGCCAATAAATAAATAAACAAATTCCTCTAAATAAGTCACTCTTATTTTTTACATAAATTAGTACTTTTCACGTGATATTTATTTATAGGCTATATTTGTAGCCAATTATGCTTATGTTCATTGATGCAATATTACATGATGTGTTTATTTTGATGGAATAATGATTTGCTTTTTATGCATATTAGATTTTTGTTTATGGTGTAAATATGAGGCTTTTCATTTTAAACATATTTATCTGATATTTAACATTTCAGTTTGCATGATTAAATGTATGTCCTCACCGTATTTATGCTGTCATTTCATTATGCTTTTATTTATTTATTTATTATCACGTCTGTGATGCATTTAATCAGTTCATTATATTTGTTATTTAGTCTTCATAGAAACGATTTTTTGTGAAGTAAATCCCAAATGAACTTGTGTGATTTGGAGTCTGGTGAAAACAGTGAGACGTGTTGTTCTCGCAAAACAGCTGTGTGTGAGTGAGTGAGTGTGTGTGTGTGTCTCTCTCTCTGTAGACAGGTGTGTGTGTTTGAGTGTGTGTGTGTGTGTGTGTGTGTGTCTCTCTGCAGACAGGTGTGTGTGTTTGAGTGTGTGTGTGTGTGTGTGTGTGTGTGTGTGTGTGTCTCTCTGCAGACAGGTGTGTGTGTGTGTGTGAGTGAGAGAGTGTGTGTGTCTCTCTGCAGACGTGTGTGTGTGTGTGTGTGTGTGTGTGTGTGACTGTGTGTCTCTCTGCAGACAGATGTGTGTGTGTGTGTGTCTCTGTAGACAGGTGTGTGTGTTTGAGTGTGTGTGTGTGTGTGTGTGTCTCTCTGCAGACAGGTGTGTGTGTGTGTTTGTGTCTCTCTACAGACAGGTGTGTGTGTGTGTGAGTGAGAGAGTGTGTGTGTCTCTCTGCAGACAGGTGTGTGTGTGTGTGTGTGTGTGTGTGTGTGTGTGACTGTGTGTCTCTCTGCAGACAGATGTGTGAGTGTGTGTGTGTGTGTGTGTGTGTGTGTCTCTGCAGACAGGTGTGTGTGAGTGTGTGTGTGTCTCTCTGCAGACGTGTGTGTGTGTGTGTGTGTCTCTCTGCAGACGTGTGTGTGTGTGTGACAGGTGGCCACTTCTCTCTCTCAGCTGCTGGTTTTGTGATGTACGGGTGTGTGTTCAGTCACAGACGCCGTTGTTCTGATTATCCGTGTGTTGAACTATATGCAATGACATGCGACTCGCATTACTTCTGTTGTGTGCTGTATTTCTGAATATGAAAGGTTATTTAATGGGGTGCTTTTCTCCATGTTCATCTGTGTTCAGTGTGTAATGTTGATGTTTGATGATGAAGAAGCTCCAGTTCTTCTCTATATCAGTGTCAGTGTTCCTGAACTCCTGAAACGACTCCATTGTAGTCTTGAGTTTCTTCCGGGAACGAACACGTCACAATATTCCTCATTATAATAATTCATACTCAGAATAAAGGGGCGGGGCCTGGTTGAATTAGTTAGTAGTGTGTTAAACTGGCGGTTATGGTAAGGGGCGGGACATTTCCCAGACACACTCGAAGCGCTCGACCAATCACAACACACTGCTCCAGCCGACTAATCAGAGCACAGTTTTCTTTTCAGGAGGAGGGGCTTCATAGAGACAGGAACTAAACAGAGCGTTACTGACAGACTGGGAAGAGAGGAGCCGCAACAATGGAGAATATGAGGAAAATAATCAACATTCAAGCAGGAAAACCTGTTCTAGTAGAGCCTGAAACATCATCAGGAGTTTGTAAAAGGGCAGAATATAGGCTCTTTAAAGAGGAAAAAATGTAGCGAGGCACTTGATCTTTTTCTTTTGGGAACTGATTAAAAATGAGGTCTGGAAAGAGGTTGTAAAATAAGAGGGATTGATCGTTCCTGCAGCTCAAACACTAGATTATGGTGCTAGCTACGCCAAAGTTTGATTCCTAGGGAATGCATGTCGACCGCTGGATAAACGCATATGCAAATAAAAATTATGTGTCATTCACAGTAAAATCAGAGACATTAAGAAAGTAAATATTCTGTGTTAATTCCTGAATTAATCTGTACAGGATCTTGAGGTTGAGTATTTGGGTCAGTAATCAGGTGAGCTGCTCAGGTGACACGAACTCCAGTGCCGGAAGTCCTGATCCCGTTTCCAGCACCAGCACCAGCATCACGACTCATGCGATCATGATGTGCATGTTTATGATCTCCAGCTCTTATTCCCTCTCAAACACGATTTATGCTTCAAATGAGTGATGAACAGAAAGATGTCACCGTATGCGGTCGCATATTGACGAAACAGATGTCCGTCTTAATGCACGTCTGTGGTGCTAATCCTGTTAAAGCAGAGGATTTGCCATGAGTGAACGCAGGAAGGTTATGGTGTTGATCAACAATCATGATTCGCCTCAACTTCACAAAACTGTGTCGCTTTACCGTGGGTCTTTTTACAGGTTTTTGAACAATCTTGCGATTAGTGTGCGTGTGTTTTTGTGGCTCATGAGTGTGTGTTTGTGTCTCATCTCTAACAGCTGGCCGAGTACCGGCAGAGGAAGGCTCAATCTGATGGCCAGAAGAAGCAGAAGAAGAAGAGAAAGAAGCCTGAATCTGAGGTAGAGGAGCGTCTGAGAGAGGAGCAGAGCCGAGATGAGGGAGACGAGCAGACGGGAGATCAGAACACTGTGTTTTCCCTCTCGAAGACCCTGCGCAGCGGAGAAACCGTCACACATGACCAAACCTACACCATAGAGGTGAGCAGAGGAGTTCAGCGTCGCGTATATTACCATTACTCTTTTATTCACACAGAGAACACATGATCACTGGCTACGTTTACATGTACGCCAGAAGTTTACTACTACATATATTCAGTTGTGAACCGAGTCTCAGATTAAGATGTTTACATGACATGGGCTGTTTTGCACACTGACTTTAATACACGTTCAATTTAAATGCAGTTTGTTGCAGCTGTTTTATTTGCCCTCTTTAACCTGTTAAAGTCCTCCTGTAGTCAATCATTTATCCCTTAAAACTCATCTCTGATCACCAAAATGACATATTTAAACGGTGTTCCTTGATAAAAATTCTTCATGCCTTAAAATATCTTGAATGTAACTCGACACCCTATCCTCATTTAGTATGCGCGGTTCTATGAATATGCAAATGAGCCCCGCCTCCACTCACTCAGCTCAGAGATCCACTGGTTGACGATCACACGTTGATCTGATTGGTTACAAGGTAGTTTGTGACGTCAGAAACACCAGCGATTTCAAAGCGTGTGTTTGAGACTGTCTTTGGTTCACTGCAGTTTTAAGGAGGAAATACTCAGCAATGCTGTCGACTTATGAATTTACACATGGTTTGTCTTAAAGCATATTAAAAACACCACATAGACACATAAACTACATTAAAAGCTGGATTTTCACCACAGGGGGACTTTAACTGTCAGTGTTTTTGTTTATTGCCTTTTTTTTTAACAAATGAGTTAATTGGGTATCATTCGAAAGCTTAAACACTCATTTGTTAATTCTGTGAAAACCGGTTTGAAATATGACATTGCGTTACCATGGAAACTGTACTTTAAACCCTTTAAACCCCTTTAGCGGGCTCCTCCCCCTAGTGGGCGGAGTCATGTTTCATATCACGAAGTTTACTGCACTGTTTTAGAATAAAATATTTTTCTAATCTTGACAAACTCAGACAAACTTCTGTATTTGGTGACTATTTTGTGGCGATTGAGATGAAACGCAAACTACGGTTCTCGGCTGGACGAGGCAAACCAGCGTTTCGCTAGTAATGTTTTGACGGATGACGATTAAAATCAAGGCAAAGACGATTGCGATGACATGCTTTGGGGTGCGTAAATTTATGAGTTTTATGGACTCCTTTTGGAGTCTCCAGAGCCCCTTTCACACAGAGATTCCGGAAAATACAGGGATAAAGTGACCCGGAATTTGACCCGGGTTTGTTTGATTTTGGTTCATTCACACTGCCAGTGATTTTCCGGAATCAGAGCGTGCGTTCACACACAACCCGTAAAAATCCCGTAAAGACACGTGACATCAATGTGACTTGTAATGTCTCAGCAGCGTCTTCAGTTTGCTTATGAGCTGCAATATCTCTCTCTCTCTCTCTCTCTCTCTCTCTCTCTCTCTCTCTCTCTCTCTCTCTCTCTCTCTCTCTCTCTCTCTCTCTCTCGCTCTCTCTCTCTCTCGCATTTGAGCATTTTTTTCCTCTGATTCGATCATAAACTTGCGCATTATGTACCATGTCACAGCTGGCGATCGATCCCGGCTTCAGCGGCATCACTACGACACACCATTATTACGGCTTTTGTTCACACAGCGCACATTCTGGGACTGAACATGGCAATGTTCGTGTTTGCGTTCACACAGAAGGCACTCTGGCAATTTTCCAGGATCATTGCGCTGTGTGAAAGGGGCTCAAGTGTCCTCCTTTGGAAAGACACCTAAATTTACCTTGAGATTAGCAGGAAAGCTAGCTTTTGTAGGAAAAACAGTTTTGTAAGAATATCTGTTTACTTTGCTGGATATTGCAAAGATGCCAAAATCAGCGTGTTATGAAGATAAGTCACGATAAGTGCGCAATTAAACATCAAAATATATATATAAACATATATATATATATACAGTAGTCAACATTTGAAGTGTATCAAAAAAGTTCATGAAAGGTTTTTATCCGCTATATATATATATATATATGTATGTATATGTGTATATGTATATTATGTACACAGAATATTTTTCTTCGCAGCTCTTATGATAAATGAATGCGATTATAAATGCGTAGATGTTTTTAAAGCCTGGCAGGTTTAGGCTGTATTTGTAGTTACAGATGAGTGTGAAATTAGTGGTTGCCCAGGCAACAGACAACTGCGTTTGAACTGGTTAAGTGTGCGTGTTTGAGTGTGTGTGTGTGTGTGTGTGTGTGTGTGTGTGTGTGTGTGTGATCCGGTGTCCTTGCAGCAGAATAGCAGCACTTCTCTCTCTATTCTCTCGGCTCTGAATGCACCGTGTGCTTCATCAACACTGGTTTCTCCAGGAAGCTAACGGTGGTTCGCTCGTCTCTTTGGTTATGCGGCTCCGTCTCATGTTTGAATTAAAAAACAATCCTCTTAAACACAGGCACAGTCTTGCAAGAATCCTCAGATTGAGGTTGCTTATGTAACTCTGACGGCATCGTCTCCACGTCTTTCCAAGGAGAAAAAATAGTGTAATATGTAGTTGACCAAGTGTACATTTATTTAAATTACCACGGCAAAGTTTCGAGTGGCCGTGTAACTTCCTCCTGCAGCGGTTGCCATGGAAACAACGCTTGTGACTGTGCTGAAATCTGACAGAGTAAAAGCAGATTGGAGAAATTAAACTATTGTTATGGTGAATATGCATGTCTGATGGGTTTAAGTCTGCCGCACATTACCAGACACTTTTAACTAGTACAGGCTTCCAGACAGCGACCGAACGCTCAGGTTTTGCGACTGAATTTTTTTAGAAGTTCCCAACTGATAAGAGCTACCATTTCTGTTGCATATGAGAAACGTTAGACGGCAAATGGAACGAAAGCTAAACGAAACCGCGCTTCTCGTTTGAGCCGCGCGTCGCGGACCGTTTATCATCTCTCAGAGCAATGTTAAAAACACGTTTACTCAAGCCGATCTCGATCACAGAACACCGGTGCTACACAGCGCTTGGAGATCCAGTGACAAAGTGTTTATATTCGCCTCCATATTAATAACATCGCAAATTTGGAGCATTCTTGTATCATTTCAGACATAACATGGAAACCAGTAGAAACATTGTGCAATGATTAAACACGTTATAGAAGGCTTTTCAGTTCCCAAATCACCAACATTCACCATGGATTTAACGTAGTAAATCTACTGTAACCATGGTATTGTGGCAGAAATAGTCGAATGTTTTACATTATTCTTCTCAGGGTTCGTACAGCCCTTTAAGAGGACTTTCAAGGGCTTCACACTTTCCAGCACTTCAAAGCTCTGAATATACAATTTTTATTTTTAATGTGAATATTTGTAAAACTTAAAGTTTAAAGATGTAGTAAAACTAAAACTTCGGAGCAAACAAACACTTTTATTTAAAGTCCCCCTGTAGTCAATCATTTTATCCCTTAAAACCAAAATGACATATTTAAATGTTTTTCCCTTCAAAAAAACATCTTCATGCCTTAAAATATCTTGAGTGTAACTCGACACCCTTGACTCATTTAGTATGCGCGGTTCTATGAATATGCAAATGAGCCCCGCCTCCACTCACTCACTCAGCTCAGAGATCCACTGGTTGACGATCACACGTTGATCTGATTGGTTACAAGGTAGTTTGTGACGTCAGAAACACCAGCGATTTCAAAGCGTGTTTTTGAGACTGTCTTTGGTTCACTGCAGTTTTAAGGAGGAAATACTGAGCAATGGTGCATTATGGGTATTCTCTCTCCGTTCAGTGTAATACATTTGTTATTGCGGTGCATTGTGGATCTGATTGAGTGCACTCGATGATGTCCACTGTGGTTTCGGACACCACTACAAATGGGGGTGATTTCTGCTCTCCAAGGCATTTATTTAATCAAAAATACAGTAAAAGCTGTGAAATATTATTGTAATGTAAATCATCTGTTTTCTATGTGAATATATAGTGAAGTGTAATTTATTCCAGTGATCAAACCTGAATGTTCAGCATCATTACTCCAGTCTTCAGTGTCACATGATCCTTCAGAGATCACTCTAATATGATGATTTGATGCTCAAGAAACATTTATGATTATTATCAGTGTTGAAAACAGCTTAATATTTGTGTGGAAATCTATAACCAATAAAACGGCCAGATTATATTGAACTTGGCCTCATTAAATAATATAAAATCTTATGTAAATGGTCACACTCTCTTAGTTTGATCAGTCCACCACTAGTCATTAACATCATGACCTCATACTAGATGATCTGCTGTAATTGTTCTGCCTGTCATGTGTTAATGTCTCCAGTATTAGTGTATCGCACACATATAGCGGTTCTGTCGGGTTACTCTGAGCTGGATGCGTCTCTAGATTACACTGGATGTAGGTCAGACGTTCATGCATCAGTGTAATTAGCCGCGAGCCCCACTAAAGCTAACGAGAGCAACGGGCCGCCATGGCCAGTCATGCGTCTGCACCTACACACACGCTGAGGACGCTGTCTGCTCTCTGATATGGTGCGTTTCTTTCAGGTCCTTTGCTTTCGTTTCAAAATGGCTATTTTTTAAAACCGTGTCGGTCTTGATTAGTGACCCACTAACACCGAAGACTCCATTACGTGCACCTAATTGCATATGTGACCTCATTTTGTTTTCTCTCTCCAGCCCGAGAGTGAGGTCTCCACGACGGCTGAGGACTGCTCGTCTGAGGTAGGGTCCGTTACACTTCATCCACTAGTGTGTGTGTGTGTGTGTGTTATTCTCAGGCTCAGCTTGAGTGAGTCAGGTTTGTTTTGTTAATGACTCGTGGGATGAAACTGTGCTTGTGGACGGTTCATGATGCAGAAACCTTGCTCTTGTGCTCATGCATCATGTGATCATGTGACCTGCGGTTGCCAGGCAGTGAAGGCTTGAAAATCCAGCCTGAAATTTATGAAGACCTTGAAGAGACCAAAGTTTGCCCGAGACCGAAGCTGATCTGTGGCGTTACTGAAAACACGTTATAATATGAATAATGGATAGTATACACACTATTAAAATGAATAATAATAATATTAATAATGCTAGTTCTGTTCTATCTATTTAACTATTTTTTTTTTTAACACATTTCCTCCAATGATCCAAACTTTATTTATTTTCTTTAAGCACATTTATCCTCAATTACCAATATTTAATTACAAATAATTAACTTTTTTTTTAATTAATATTAAGCACATTTCTCCAGTTATACATACAAAAACTATTAATTAATTAATTAATTAATTGTATTTATTTTTTATTAAGCACATTCTCCTCAATTATCAGTACAAACCTTTTCTATTTATTTAGATATTAGTTATATGTATTGTTTTATACATTAGGATTTGTTGGACTATGACATTATTTTCATTTCATTAACATTTCATACATCATTGTATACGTTGTAGTGACTTTTTCTTGAAAAAATACAAATATAGAATAAAATAAGATCAAATAAGGTGATAAAATTAAATAGAAAAATGATTCTATTACAGAAATATAATACAGGAAATCACTGAATCTGATAAGAGTCAGCACTGAGACTTACAGAACCACTCAGAAGCGAAACCTCTGCACACATTACAGTATTTGAAGGGTAAATGTGATTAATTTGAGGGTAAATGATGTCATGTTTTGTGCTGTGATTTGTGTGTGCACTCTTTCATGTGTGATGTTGTGAACTGACAGGTGAATGGTTTCCAGGAGAGGACAGACAGTGATCTGCCATGGTCCTGTGTGATCCGGGTACAGTAGATCCCTCGCTGCATCGCTCTCTTCTGCTCTTCTAACACACTAACCTCACATCATCATCCCCTGTTCACCTTCAGCTCTACCTTTACCTTCAGCTCAGCCGGGGAGATGCTAATGCCCAGGCGTTCTGTGCCATGTTAACCGCGCTCACTCAGATCACGAGCTGCTTGGCATTTTGTTGGGTGTATATTATATTGGTGGAGGAGAGCGTGTAGAAACGCTGATATAAGAGACACGTTCAGCTTTTACAGGGAATAAGGCCTCGTGTCCAACAAAGCGACAGACGCTCTTCTGAAAATGTCTTGGCGTTTGAGACGCTTTGGCTGCTATGAAAGTGTTACTAGCATCTGATTTCACAGATAGTTTGTTTCTGAAGATAAAAATGTCGATACTCTGTAAAGAGCTTGTCATCTGTTGCTGTTTCACAAGTGGGATGTGGTGATTGGTCTCTATGGTATTTGCCCCGCCCTTCCTCCACTGTGATTGGACGACAGTGATGAGCGCTGCGTTTTACCCACAGTTTAACATTTGTTTCAACTCTCGGCATCCGCCTCGTCACGTTTCTGGCGTTTGTAAATATGTGGCGCTCCCATTCAAGACAATTGGAAAGGTGCGCTTGCCTTAGGAAAGATAACGCTTTTGTGGACACGGCCTTGAACTAGCGGCAGGACAGGGACTAGAATATAGACGAGAATTCAGAGGTTTTTTTAACTGTAATTAAGACGTTTTTATTGTAAATATTTATTATAATATTTAGTATTAATAGATTTTTATTTTGAATTAATTTGTAAATTTTTTGTAAATAAATTTTTTGTTTTAATTTTAATAACCATTTTAGTCATTTTGTTGAGTGTTTTTGTCATTTTTATTAGGTTTTATTTTTTATTTTAGTACATCAATATGGAGGGCCAAATTACTCAAAATTAAGTCATTAAATAAATGTTGAAATATTCAAATAAATGATTATATAATACATAATAATTTTTTTTATTAAAACAAAAATCATTCAGTTAATTGTTAAATCACCAAATAAAATGTATTGTATCTTTTATTTCTTTCATTTTAGCATTTGTTTGCACTCATTTTATTTGTTTATTATTTATTTTATTTATTTCATAATTTTTGGATTGTTATTGAAGCACGAGCTTGTGTAAATTAATTTTAAATAAAAACATTAGCGCAAAAAAATTAATAAAATGACATAAAAGGTACATTTATTAATTTGTTTGGTGATTCAATAATTAAATGAATGATATTTATGTTTTAATAACAATTTAATAATTGATCTTTCTAAATAAAATAAATAAACAAGCTGAAAAATAAACTGAAATAAAATAAGTTTAAGATATTTTTTAAAACTATAATAACCCTGTGATTAATTAGAAATGTAGAAAAGTTTACTAAATAAAAAAAGTTTTTTTTTTTTAAATATTACATTTTATTTCAATTAATGTTTTTTTAGTTTCAATTAACAAAAATGTTTTAGTTAACTATAATAACCCTGAGATTCAGTAGAAGTTTCCCAGATTCTCCTGACCGAGCTCCGGCACCACTGGGTGGAAAGGGTGTTTAAAGGTGGTATCAGTGATTTCAGGCCCAAAAATATTTTTATCACATTCATCTAATCTTTCCTAACGATCCGCTAGCTGCCCGCCCCATAAGCATGCCGTCAAAAAAACGCGTCTCTGTAGGCAGCCTAGGCTCTCAGATCTGCACACAAAAACAAATGGTTTAGCCAAACACTCAAAACCAAAACAAATAGTGTTCCAACGCGTTTTTTTGACGGCATGCTTATGGGGCGGGCAGCTAGCGGATCGTTAGGAAAGATTAGATGAATGTGATAAAAATATTTTTGGGCCTGAAATCACTGATACCACCTTTAATGAGTGGATCTGGATCTGGTTCTGGTTCTGGATCTGGTTCTGGTTCTGCTTGTGACTCTGCTCTGGTTCTGGATCTGGATCTGGATCTGGATCTGGTTCTGGTTCTGGTTCTGGTTCTGGATCTGGATCTGGATCTGGTTTTGCTTGTGACTCTGCTCTGGTTCTGGATCTGGATCTGGTTCTGGTTGTGACTCTGCTCTGGTTCTGGTTTCTCCCACAGGAGGAGGATCTCGCTCAGTCTGAAGCACAGATGGAGCCTGACCCTCAGAGTCAGATCCAGGTCATGGAGGACGAGTTGGCTGCTAAGAGCATGGCCATCGAGGAGCTGAGCCGCGAGCTGGAGGAGATCAGGAGAGCGTTCGGGGCCGAAGGAGGCCAGCAGGTGTGTGTGCTCGTCCCGTCCAGGACAACGGGTTTTTCAGGTTTGAAAACGCGAGTCGCACCGAATTTCAAGTATTAAAATAAAGTATTTTGAAAATTAAAAATACTTCTGAGAAAGCAATTGATGTCCGGAGGTGATGGGTGAGAAATACTGGACATACCGTGTTCGAGTGCGTTTTTTTGTTGCTAGGCAACCACCCGAATCAGCTATCCTGTCAGTCTAATCCCGGATTGTGGCGCGAGCGCTCTAGACCCTTTGGTTTGCTGTTAAGTAAACTGTCTTATTAGCTTTTTATTAACTTTATTTACTTTCTGTTAGCATTGGGGTAGTTGCGGTTCGTGAAGTCGTTAAGCTCCTGGTAACGAAAGTTTCTCTACAAGTTCCTCCTCCATCATCACACTCTCCGGACGTTCAAAGCAACTGTGAACTTGCGTCACTACAACGTAAGCCCCACCTCTCCATTCATTTGATTGGACAGTGGGGAAATAACGTGATGACGTCAGGCGCTTTTCTGCTCAGAGTTGATTTTATTTTAACTTCAGGCGTTCAGAGGCTCCTACTAAAACACAGCGAGGCGCAGCGGGCGGTTAAACCGCGACGCACATAAACAGTGTGCAAAACACTCACTGCCAATAGAAAACAATTTAAGAAAGGTGCCTCTCACTGCAGAAAATGCATTCTGTGTGATCGCGGCCTTACAGAGCTGTGCTGTGTGTCGGGCATCTTTGAATTATAACTATTTAGATTCTTGTCGATTCCAATAAGGTAAAAAAGAAAAACACTGTGGATATCATTCACATTTAGTCTTATTACGATTGAAATATCGTAACAGTGTTTTAAGAGTTTTTAAGAGTTTTTTTTAATAAAATATACATTGTGTTATCATAGAGATGGTCGCAGGAATATTAGGCTGCTGTCACTTTAAGAGCTGCACTGATCCAATATACTGATACACACACGCCTGAGAACAGAAAACAGCGAGTCGTCTCTCGCTTGAATGCTTTAAAGTCAGGTTGAAATGCTCACAGGGGAATCTATTAGAGGAATACAATTTTTTATTTTATAACAAGTATTCGATTCCGGACCCTTGCTGTGAGACGCGCTAGATGAGTGTCTATGGATGATGCGTGACCTCGCTGTGATTAGTGCAGATATCACTCTGTAGAGTCTCAGTTCTTTCTCTGCGTGAGACTTTCAACAATACCACCGATCTTTCTTCTTGACATTGACTCTATTATGCTGCCAAGAAAGTCACTTTCTGTCATGTAAATCTGCAGGAGAAGGTGTTTCATTGAATGTAGACGGTCCCCTGCTGTTCGAGACCTGAGGAGGTGTTTCACTTAGGCTTCATAACAGTCCAAAAACCTAATCATCAAGACTAGCTAGGCTTCCATCCACCTATTTATATGCAGAATTTGGGATTTTGCATAAAGAATGGAATAGAATCAAAGAATGGCTCGATTGAAACGGCAAGATGTGCATTCATTTAAAAAATGTTCATAAAAACTGTATGTGCTCAATTCAGACGGAATATTTTTTTTATCTGATAAGATGTGCATAAACTACGATGGAAACACGTTTACCGAATAAATCCCTCAAACCTCATGTGCCTCAGCGTCAGCTGTGATTGGATAACTGGAGTAACGGACCAATGGCGTCGCAGCGTCTCTAATATTGGTTTGGTTTTTCTGAAAGTCAAAGTGTGTGATCAGAATGATTTGGTGTAATTCACTCCAGAAGTGTCTCACACGAGTGTGTTCCCGAACACCAGAGAACAGGACAGCGTTTACTGTGTTTCATCTGACGCTCGGAGACACACTCGTTTATGATGGAGGGAAAACAGCCACAAAGTGATTTTGTTTTCTTAAACACATTGCATGATACGCTACTTTATTCACATGTTTTTTTTTAATGTGTTGTTCCAAATGTGCGCAAGTTAAATCCGCAACATCGCTGCTCGTTGTCAGAGACGTCCAGGGTTGCTGAAATGACGTGAACAATAGCTATAATGAAAATATATATTAGCATTCACACCAGTGCACAATATCGCTCTGTTCATTATAAGCGCTGCTGAAGTGTTTGCCTGATCGAGCTCTTTAAAGCAGGATTGATTCTGATTGGCTGTCAATGTTTTTATTGTTCATCAGCTGGAAAACATTGTTCTGAAAGTGATTCCAACATTTCTTTCTTTCTTTCAATCTTTCTTTCTAACCAATCTTTCTTTCTTTTGAACTAATCACTAACCAATTTCCCAGGAAGGGATTTTGTTTTTTTTAAAGGTGCACTGTGTAATATTTAGGAGGATCTGTAGACAGAAATGCAATATCATATTCATTACCTTATATAATGAAGCGTTATGTGTTTATTAGCTTAGAATGAGGCATTTCTCTCTACACACACCGCGGGTCCGCTTACATCCACATGTTTCTACAGTGGCCCTGAACGGACAAACGTGTTTCGTCACTATGTTGTTCTTCATGCAAAGAAGCGAATAAAACACAATGATGAACAAGTAACAATAATATTCGCAATAACACATCGTTTTACTGAATAATAAAGTAAACCTTGTTTCTTACTTTATCTTTGTAAAGAAACCTCAGTGTTTAACTGGCTACTCTCTGCTGTCTCAGACGACGACATCACTTCCTGTCGGCCACCGTAACTTCTGTTGGGTGCAATTTGCAACATCACACTAGATGTCGCTAAAAATCACACACTGCACCTTTAAACACATTGCATAAAAACACAGTTTTAAAAAAAAAATGCGTTATTCCAAATTTGCGCACAAGTTAAGTTCGCTACACAGCCACTCGGTCTGAAAACGCTGCCAGAGGCGTCCAGGGTTGGTGAAATGACGTGTCGTGTGTAAACGTGTGTGTGTGTGTGTGTGTGTGTCCACAGCTGCCGGAGTTCGAGGAGGCGCTGAAACACAGGGACGAGATCATCACGCAGCTCACCGCTAACATGCAGCAGGCGCGGGCCGAGAAGGAGGAGGTGATGAGGGAGTTCCTGCAGCTCACCGAGCAGAGCCAGAAACTGCAGGTCCAGTTCCAACAGGTACCAGACCCTACCAGACCCTACCAGACCCTACCAGACGCGTCGCTACTGTTCCTGCGCGATGCTTTACATGAGGACAGAACACTTCATTATAATGATTGCCTTATTATTTAGAACAGCCTGTAACTACAAATAACTGTAATAACTAGCTGTAACGATAATTCTAAAAATAACTAACGATAACTATAATTTTAACTATAATTCTAAAAATAACTAATGATAACTAGCTGTAACGATATTTCTAAAAAATAACTAACGATAACTAGTTGTAACGATAATTCTAAAAATAACTAACTTTAACGATAATTCTAAAAATAACTAACGATAACTATAATTTTAACTATAATTCTAAAAATAACTAACGATAACTAGTTGTAACGATAATTCTAAAAAGAACTAACTTTAACGATAATTCTAAAAATAACTAACGATAACTATAATTTTAACTATAATTCTAAAAATAACTAATGATATCTAGCTGTAACGATATTTCTAAAAATAACT
This sequence comes from Leuciscus idus, assembly GCA_021554675.1. Classification (NCBI taxonomy): domain Eukaryota; kingdom Metazoa; phylum Chordata; class Actinopteri; order Cypriniformes; family Leuciscidae; genus Leuciscus; species Leuciscus idus. The sequence goes on along the minus strand of CM038628.1, from coordinate 43,549,146 downwards.
AACGATAACTAGTTGTAACGATAATTCTAAAAATAACTAACTTTAACGATAATTCTAAAAATAACTAACGATAACTATAATTTTAACTATAATTCTAAAAATAACTAACGATAACTAGTTGTAACGATAATTCTAGAAATAACTAACTTTAACGATAATTCTAAAAATAACTAACGATAACTATAATTTTAACTATAATTCTAAAAATAACTAACGATAACTAGCTGTAACGATAATTCTAAAAATAACTAACTTTAACGATAATTTAAAAAATAACTAACAATAACTATAACTAACGATAATTCTAAAAATAACTAACGATATCTAGCTGTAACGATAATTCTAAAAATAACTAACTTTAACTATAATCTAAAAATAACTAACGATAACTATAATTTTAACTAATTCTAAAAATAACTGTAACGAAGGCTATATCGATAACTACAATGCTAACTATAAAAATAACTACATCAATAACTATAACGATAACTTCAATGAAGACTATAATGACAACTATTATAACTAATGCTAATTATAGCAATGATTATATCGATAACAACGATAGTTATAACAACGATAAGTAATGATAAATATAATGATAGCTATAACGATAATTATAACGATAGCTATAACGATAATTATAACTATAACGATGATTATAACGATAGCTATACTGAAAAGAAAACTATAACAATAACTGTATTAGCATCCACACCAACGCACGGTAACATTCCGTTTATTATGTCGTCTGTTTTTTTTTAAATGTTCAAGCTCTTTAAAGCAGGATGGATTCTGATTGGCTGTCAATTTTTATCATTCACCAGCTGGAAAATAAATCGTTCTGAAAGCTAGAACTATGTTTGTTTGGTAATTTTTATTATTGAAACAAATGAATAAATTGATATAACATTTGTCTCACCTCGTCCACTAAACCATCTTATCAGAAGCTTGTATGTGAGGTCATATGTCATTTCCTGACGGTCTCGGTCTTCCTTCAGCTGCAGGCCGGCGAGATCCTGAGGAGCTCCAGCATCAGCTCCACCGCCTCAGATCTTCTCCAGGCCCGTCAGCAGATCACACTGTACCAGGAGAAGATCACGCAGTACCAGCAGCAGCTGGACGAGAGGGACGCGCAGGTCAGAGGTCACCAGCAGCAGCTGGACGAGAGGGACGCGCAGGTCAGAGGTCACCAGGAGAAGACACAGGAGCAGCTGAGACTGATCACACAGCTTCAGGAGAGGCTGAGTGAAGCCGAGAGGGTGAGAGTTCACTGATGAAACCTGCTGTTTCCAGTCATGTGCTCCGGCGTCATACGCTTGGCTCAAATCAGGCCAAATAATTAGTGCTGTCAATCCATTAAAAAAATTAACTAGATTAATCAGTGATTAATCACAATTAAAAACACGTTTTTATACATTTTTTATATATTTTATAATGTAATCATTTCACAGTTAATCTCCAAATTAATGTAGAAACAACATAAAGACAGTATATTTTAAAAACTTCACTGATACTAATACAGCTACTGATGTCTCGATGTCTCTGCCTCTTTTGTCTTGTCGCGCTTGAATGGTTTAAAAGCATTTGCATGAACAAGAGGGTGATCATACAGCTAATGTACCGCTAGCTAAAGGAAGACAGAGAAATGTACGGACGCTGCGTTAATTGCATTTAATATTTCAATGCGTTAATCTGGACAAAAAGTAATCGCATGCCGTGTTAACGTTGACGGCACTAAAAATAATGTTATTGTTCATGGAGGTTCAGCAAATGCACAGGCGCGTTTTTACACTCGTTGAAACAACCAAAACATCACCTTCTAGCATTTGCGACTAAAAATAGATGTGTGTGTGTGTGTGTGTGTGTGAACTGTAAAATATATTTAGGAGTATGTGTGAGAATAACAAGTAGGTGTTTAAGAAGTCTTAAATTCAGTTTTTGTTTATAGATTACAGCTTGTTTATTATTCTGGCATCTACTTGTTTATAAATCTGGGATTTAATTCAATTCTTATTATATGCATAATTCCATAATTATTAATTAAATACAGTTTGAAGCAGAAATATTTAAAAACCTAGTATACTTGTTGTATTTAAATAAATTAAATAATTTTGCTTGTAAACGTCTCCTCGTTACGGAAGCTTGTTTCCACCATGGAATAAAAAATGTAAAGGTATTTTATCTTACAATTCTGACTTTCTCGCAATGAGGAATGAAGGTTATAAACTTTATATAGTTTACAAGTTTTTATATAGTATATAGTTTATAACTCGCAATTGGGAATTTATCTCGCAATTCTGAGAAAAAAGTGAGAATTGTTGGAAAAAGTCGCAATTACCTTTTTTATTTGATGACTGTGATTGTAATAACGATAATTATACAAATAACTATAACGATGACTATGATTGTAACGATAATAAAAAAAAGCTATAACGATGAAACGATGACTATGATTGTAACGAGAATTATACAAATAACTATAACGATGAAACGATGACTATGATTGTAATAATTATAAAAATAACTGTAATGATGACTATGATTGTAACGAGAATTATACAAATAACTATAACGATGAAACGATGACTATGATTGTAATGATAATTATAAAAATAACTATAACGATGACTATGATTGTAACGATAATAAAAAAATAGCTATAACGATGAAACGATGACTGATTGTAACGATAATTATACAAATAACTATAACGATGACTATGATTATAACGATAATTTATAAAAATAGCTGTAACGATGAAACGATGACTATGATTGTAACGATAATTACAAAAATAACTGTAATGATGACTATGATTGTAACGAGAATTATTAAAATTATTAAAATTCTGTAGCAATTACCTTTTTTATTTTATTTTATTCTGTGGTTGAACCAAAACTCTGTGCTCTGTGAACAGTTGCTCATTATCATTTAAAGAGACATGCACTGAAACGGGTCGCTGTGAACAGAGCTGGTTTTGAGGAGGTAAAGGTGTGTTGTTTTACACAACCATTGAGGAGTTTTAACCAAAGTATGTTACAAACTTTACATGAAGACCCTAAAGAATCATACCAACTTGTGTAAAATGGGCATCCGATGACCCCTTTAAGAATAAACCAATGATCAAGCTCAATTGAGCTGTGTGAAAGACACCCTGACTGAATAGTGTGGTCTTAGTTTTTGTCTAAGGAAATTAAATACAACTTGTTTGAAATAAAAACATGCCGTTTCTCTGTCACCAGTTCCGCTCACAAGCCGAAGAATCGTCTGCGCAGAGTGTACGAGAAAAGGACTTACTGAACACCGAACATCATCAGCGTCTGATCTCAGAGCATCAGCAGTCGATCACGCAACTCCAGGATCAGCTTCAGTCCTGCAAACAACAAGCGGAAGAAGCGAACCGACGTCTGTCAGCGAAAGCCCAGGAGCTGGACGTCTGCGAACGAGAGCTGACCGTGTCCAGGCAGAAAGAGCGCATGTCGTCGGGAGAAATCCTGCAGCTCATGAAAACCGTGGAGGATCTCCAGCAGCGCTGCCATCATCACGGCAGCCAATCAGAGAGCGACTCGCTGCGAGCCGAGCTCGACGAGATGTACGGGGAGCAGATCACGGCGATGAAACACGAGCTTCGGATTCAACACGCGGAAGAAGTGGATCGAATCCGAGAGCAAAGTCGCGCTGAAGTGGAGAAAATCGTTCAGGAGCATCAATCAGAGATCGAGAAGTTCAAAGGTCAGGTGCTTCAGAGCAATGTCCTGAACGTGAGGGTCATCGAGCTCCAGCAGAAGCTGCAGGAGACGCTAGTGCTACGAGAGAAAGCGGAGCAGGAGTTAGCGCGGATGAGTGGAGAAAAATTCAGTTTAGCGCAGCAAGTTGAGCGTTTACACAGCGAGTTGTGGAGTGTGAGGTCAGAGGTCGGTGAGATGCAGCGCCTACGTGACGCGCTTGATGCCGCGCAGAAGGCTAACGTCGAGCTCGAGGTCAAGCATGAATCCGAAATCACTAATTATAAGATTAAACTCGACATGCTAGAGCGGGAAAAAGACGCGGTGTTGGATCGCATGGCGGAGTCGCAGGAATCTGAACTGGAACGACTTCGAACGCAACTCTTGTTTAGCCATGAAGAAGAGCTTTCCCGACTCCGAGACGACCTTCAGCGGGAGGGCCAGCTCAACGTGCAGAACCTGCGGGACGAGATGAGCGTGCGACACCGCGAGGCTATCGACGGCTACGAGGACAAGCTAAAGTTAGCGGAGAGCGAGCGAGTCGCGCTGCTTCAGGCGCTGAAACACAACGAGGAAAGCGGGAAATCCGAGGAACCGGAGAGACGGAGAGAGAGCGAAATCAACGATCTCCTGGAGAAGATCAACAAGCTAACGCTAGAGAGCGAGCAGGCGTCCGCGCGACTCGCAGAGCTTCAGGACGAGATCGACACGCAGAGGAACACGTTCTCCTTCGCCGAGAGGAACTTCCAGGTCAACTTCCAGGAGCTGAAGGACGAGTACGTGTTCATGGCTAACGCTAAAACACAACTGGAGGAGCGCCTGATCAGAGAAGCCGAGGAGTTCGAGAAGAAGCTCGCCGAGATGCAGACGAGACGCGAGGAGGTGGACGGCAGTGAGAAGCACACAACGGAGCTGATGGAGAAGCTGGAGGCGGTCGAGAGAGAGAAGGAGAGTTTAGCCGAGCGCCTCTCGCTAGCGGAAACGGATGCTAAACGCCTGCAGGTCGAGCTGGAGATGAGAAATCAAGCGCTGGTTCGGGACTGCAGTGTTTCTGGTGGGCTGGAGACGCATCACACACACATCAGATCAGGGAGGGAGGGAGAGACGCCTGCGAGTACTACAGCGAGCCGGCTCGCTTCACACACACACGCACACACTCGCGAGGAGCAGCTCTCGGTCTCCTTCAGCCTCACGCAGCAGGTAAGCAACATGCTACCGTTTCATGATGATTAAACCGAGCGTTCGTGCTCGTTCACGTCGACTCTCTTCACAACTCGCCATGCAACAGTTGGGTTTATCTGCATTGCTCTGCATTTAAGAAGCTGCTGCTTTGAGGTAGACGGTCTGGGGATAATATATCTGTGGGAGGAACTGATGCGCATCGAGGGCACTCAACGCCAGCCAGAACGAACGAGAGATTATTGCGATTCGGACAGAGTGCAGGGGGACCGAGGGGCGAGAGAGATTGTGTTATAGAAGAGAGAGAGAGAGAGAAACAGATGAGCTTTATTCTCCCTGTGTGTGAAACACTCTTTGATCTCGGCAGCTCTGATGGAAAAGGCCTTCATTTACACTTTTTTTGTCTCTAAAGACCATTTATGGGTGAATCTCAGTAAAGCAGATGCAGGTCACATGTCCTGCTAGAGCAAAAGAAAAAAGATGTTTATTTGCTTATTTCCATAGCACATAAAAGGGCTTTTTGAAATGTTATGTTATTTGTAAGTGTAATGACAATTAAGCACATTTGCACAACTCTCGTTATCCTAATGAGGCTGGATGAGCTTTACTTAATTTTACCTTAAACAAATTATCATTAGTCAGCAATTATTGCAGGTTTTTATTTAATTCAGCATACATTAATGGTACTTATTAATTTATAATTAATTTATATATATTAATAAGTACATATATTACATATCCAGGATGTAGTTGAACAAGTTTCTTCACATTATCGCCATGAGGGATTTTTTGTGTGTGTTGTATTAATGATAATGGGGAAATTAATTAATATCACATGGCAACAAATCGTAATGGTCCTGAAATATGATTAGTTGCTTAAAATGGGCTCAGCATATATAGATATATATTTGTATATGACCCAGACATGTTCTCTGCAGTTTCCTGGCAGACTTTTCTTGCTCCAAATGTTTTTTGGATAATTTTCAAGTGTCCCTTTGATCCTTTAACCCAAATTATATCGGCTAATTTAGCAAATGACCTTTGCAATGATCGACTAACATCTGCATATTGATGACATTTACATGACTATTCTTCAGTGCAGGTGAAGTTTCTGAACACTGAACACATATGTAAATGTGGGGGCGATATGTTAATGAGCTCATACATGTGATGTCGTATGCTAATGAGCTCATGCATGTGATGTCGTAATCATGCAGCTGAGTTTCTGAACGAGTTTGTTTTCGATAAATGTCATGTTTTGCTAGATATGATGCTCCGTTCTCACCTACAGGATGGTTGTGTTCATGAGTTAAACTGTGTGTCTGTGTGTGTGTGTTCTGCAGGATGAGATGGGAGATGCTCAGGTCGATGGAAACTCGCGTGTGATTCTGCCTCTGGAAATGGACGGCGCTGAGCATGTAAGTAATTGTCTGTCTGTCTAAATCAAACTCGTGTTGTTCGTCATCTTATAGATGCAGCTCAACAGTTTAGGAGACGTACTCTGAAATGGTTCATGATTTACTTTGAAATAGAGCTGTGCGATTAAAAGTTAAAACACCCACATGATCTTCGTCCTAAATGACAGCGATTCGGCTCGATGTCTATTAAACCTTTGACAAGTCTGATCACAGCGAACAACACAGCGACCTTCAGATGTGCGTTCTGACCCAGAGAGATCCAGATCAGCCAAAAAACTGAGTGTTGTATAACGCAGTCTCTTGCTGCTAAACTGCGGGACGTGCTTGATATTAAACACTCTTATGAAAAGCATAGAGACGCTGTTCCCCAGGTGGCCTCCTCATAAGTGGAGTAAATGGGCTTCACATTATCAAATAACCTACACACAAATATGTTGAAATGCCGTTTTGGCAAGTAACCTTGTAAACATGGTCTGTTATGTCTTAAAGGGATACTTCACCTCTGTAAAGATGAGTGTGTATTTAAAATAGATCATTTATGTAGAAGAAATGTGAAGACATTTTTGAATTTGGAGCTTTCTAGACTGAGAAAAGCCAGAAAATATATTTTGGGCTTATGTGGATGAAAGACAACAACTCCCAGAATGCACTTGCTTCGCTACCCCAGGAGGCCACTCCCAAGCCACGCCTCCCGGTTAGAGAGCGCAGTTGAAAACAACAAGGTTAGGCTACTAGTGAGACTCCGTGACGAGTTTGCCCGGGATATCGAGATCGCCCAAAATGTCCGGGATTCGGCTTTTGCGTTCTATAGTCGCCATTCATCATGTTTACTGTGTCGAGCAGGACGAGACTGAGGGGCGCGGGAGAACGGCGAGCAGGACGAGGCTGAGGGGCGCGGGAGAACGGCGAGCAGGACGAGGCTGAGGGGCGCGGGAGAACGACACGAGGCCGGTGGCGTGATTACTGATGAGCCGGTCTCGTATCTCTCACGGAGGAGCGGGAATTTTCTTAGCAATGTTAAAACGCACATCAACCGATCACTTGTTTAGCGTTCATGTAAACACTACATTCAGATTCACCAATCGGAATGAATTCAGTTAGATTGAAACAAAAGGTGTGCATGTAAACAATGAATGGCGACTGCAGAAAGCAAAAGCCGAATCCCGGACATTTTGGACGATCTCGACGGCCGGACATGTCCGGGAAAAAGAGGATGGTAACCCCTACTACTCAGCTTTCTCCACAGAACAAGAGCCTGCTAGCTTAGCTTCCAAAGAAAGACGGCTGACACTGTGTACATTCTGTGAGTGAGATCCCACCCTCTATGGGCGGGCTGAACACATGTGGGACAGCCCCTACTACTGGCTGACGATTTTTGCGTCATCTGAGGATTTTTTCCAGACAAAAAATACATAAATCTCTCGTCTCAGGGGGACATGAGGGTGGGAAGCACGGTAATTCGAAAAAAGAAACAGGTTTTCTACTAATACAAAGCTTAATGCTAAATCCTGAAGTATCCCTTTAAGTGAATGTAAACACTGAGAAAGAGCGTGTGTGTAACGGTATATTGGATCTGTGCGTTAGCTCTTAAAGTGACAGCAGCCTAATAAACCTGCGTCAGTCACTGTTAATCAAACAACAGAAGACACAGATAAAGTCACCCACTGCTCTTGAATGAATAAACTGTAGTTTTAATACGATTAGTCTGTATGTAATGTGTGCAGCAGTGTTATAGGCTAGTGCTTATCTGAAAAACATAAAGCTTTATTTCATTTGTATTTTTGTTTTGTTCTGATTTTATTTGTAATTTAGTTTATTTGTTCTTTTTTAATTTTATTATTAATTAACCTAATATTAGTTTTGTAATTAAGTATTGATAATTATGTAAATTTCAGTGACATTTAACATTACTCGCATCATAAAATAGGAGTTTGATCATATCACCCGTCTATAATCGTGTTAAACAATCGTGATTTCAATATTGAGCAAAATAATTTATTATGATTTATTATCTATATATATTTTTTTTTACAGACTGCAGCAATGAACATTTTGTCAGAACCTCTAGTAACTTACATGTTTTTGTTTAGTTGTCGGTTCAGAATCGTGATCCTCGTTTCAAACAAAAGAAGCTCTGCTTTGAAATAATTTTCACTCAGAAATTGCTGGTAAATTGAACAAATAATTACAAAGAAACACTTTGAATTGAACGTGAAATTTTTTAATAGAAAGACTGAAAGACTGTGTGTGTGAATGCGAGTGTGTGTGCGTCTCGGATAGCTCAGTGCTATTAGCTGAATCTGCCCTTTGGTATTAGTGCAATAGCTGTGACATTTATCAGGAGCCTGCGATTAAACCTTTGCTGGTATTTCCTGTGAATAAACGGCAGCAAATTTTTCTCTGGCATTAATTGCTTCTCGATCTCCATATTCCTGTGATGGTCATTAAAATGCTTCATTTGTGCCTGTGGCGATGTCATCACATCAATCCGTACGACACTCTTTGTGTCTCATATAAAAGAGCCTCTCAGTCTTATGATATGCTAAACCACAGATGTGTGTGTGTGTGTGATTGGCTCATCTGAGCACTTCTCTCAGATCATTGTTTCAGATAAAGACTCACAAGATGTCCAGGCGGAAACCTCACACTGATGTGAATGTGAGATTAGTGGCACCAAACAGGGCTTTTGCAGAAATACTGATTGTTTCCAAGCAGGTTTTCCTGCTGCCTTTTCTCTGCCCGGCCTCTCGTCATTGGTCGGTCAAACAGACTCACGCCATTGGCTGAGGCAGAAAATGACATGTTTCACTCACTTACACTGCCAATCAAAAGTTTGGGATTTTCAGTAGTGATGCTGAAAATTCAGCTTTGATCACAGGAATAAATTACACTTCACTATATATTCACATAGAAAACAGATGATTTACATTAGAATAATATTTCACTATTTTTACTGTATTTTTGATCAAATAAACGCAGCCTTGGTGAGCAGAAGACACTCTTTCAAAACATTAAAGGACAAGTTCGGTATTTTACACTTAAAGCCCTGTTTACAGATCGTATCTGATGAAATAGAACGGTTAAGATTAAAATTTGGACACATGCTGCTGGCCCGAGAATTTTGGGTTTATTTCGCTTTTGTGGACCTATTTTGCCAAACGCGTCACACCCGTGATTCTTCCGTTGAGAGCTTGAATAATAGACACTCCAGCCCAGTTGGTGGCGATAATGCACCTTTGCCAATTGCAAGCAAACCACGGGCATTTCATTGAATACACAGAAGAAGCAGAAGAAGAAGCGGCGGAGTAATACCGTAAAGGTGCTGCGGTCTCACAGCACGTCCTATTAAGGCAATGGAGTTGGACAAAAACTACGATAAAACCTGTTGGAATGCATCTTTTTCAGCGATTTTTGATGGAACATATCAGTGAACACCCCTGACCACTCGGTGAGTTTCACGTCTTTGTAAACGAAAGTTTAATGTGTTTTTAGGACGGAATCTTCCAGCGAAATAAACCTAAAATTCTCGGGACAGCAGCATGTGTCCAAATTTTAATCTTAACCGTTCTATTTCATCAGATACGATCTGTAAACAGGGCTTTAAGTGTAAAATACCGAACTTGTCCTTTAATAATCTTACAGATCTCCAACTTTTGAACGGCAGTGTATATTTGTCTCTGATGTATTTCAGCATCAGAATATGTGCACATTTATTTCACCTTCAATTCCAGACGGGTTCCTGCCATCACTAAGACCTCATGAGGTCAGGTGTGTGTCCGCTATCCTTCACGCTGTGTGTGTGTGTGTGTGTGTAGGATGAGTGTCGTCTGCAGTTGGAGGCTCAGCGCATCAGTCTGTCGCAGATCCACGCAGCGCAGCTTGAGCTGCTCATGGACACACACGAGCAGGAGCTGCGCAGTCGAGAGCAGGAGCTCATGGACACACACGAGCAGGAGCTGCGCAGTCGAGAGCAGGAGCTCATGGACACACACGAGCAGGAGCTGCGCAGTCGAGAGCGGGACCTCATGGACACACACGAGCAGGAGCTGCGCAGTCGAGAGTGGGAGCTCATGGACACACACGAGCAGGAGCTGCGCAGTCGAGAGCGGGACCTCATGGACACACACGAGCAGGAGCTGCGCAGTCGAGAGCGGGAGCTCATGGACACACACGAGCACGAGCTGCAGCGTTTACAGGAGCAACAGGCCCTCAGCGCTCAGTCCGCAGGTCAGTGGGACGCCACATGAAACGAGCCCCGGTGTTTCAGATCTATTATTAAACCTAAGCCCACCGGCGGCTATAGTTGCCCCAGTATATAGTTGTCATTTTCCTTTTGTAAGTATTTTTCTAGATGTTATCTATGTTTTATGTCTCAATGAAATGCAAGCAAACAACCAAATAAGGGCATTTTTTTCAGTGGAGACGCTTTGCTTGTTATGATACGGAATATCCGCGAAAGTGTTACTAGTATCTCATTTCATACATATTTTGTTTCTGTGTTGATTCTATATTGAAATGTCGATACAATGTAACGTATTTTCTCTCTCGTTTTAAATTATTTTGTTCTGTTATTATGCGTGTTGTTGTCATCTGTTGACGTTGTACAAGCAGAATGTGGCCAATGGTTGGTCGGTGTGGTATTAGTCCCGCCTCTCCTCCACTGTGATTGGACGGTTGGGTAAAAAGTGACAGTGATGAGCGCTGCGTTTTACCCAAAGTTGAACATTCTTCAACTCTCGGCGACCAGTAAAAAAGCGCTTAAAACGCTCAGCGCCTCGTTACACTCATGGCGTTTTAAAAACACGGCGTTCCCATTGAAAACAATTGGCAAAATTCCGCCAGCTGCGTGAAAAAATGCTTTGGTGGACACACGGCCTGACAGAACCCTTAACGCGTTTCGGCCGCTCATCCGCACAAAACAGTGCCTGGCGGCTTGAGAACGCAAACCTTGAAAAAAAAAAAAAAAAGTATATCTGATGGTAAAAGTATAAACTGACAGTGTTTGGTCCGCTCCCGCAGAGCCGAGCGAGCCGATGGTCCCGCAGCTGAAGGCTGAGTTTCAGGAGTCCTGGGCTCAGCTGGAGGACACTCACCGACGCGAGATGGAGCGGCTGAAGATCTTCTACCAGCAGCAGAAGCAGGAGACGCAGGAGCGCTTCACATCCGAGATCCTCCTCCTCCAGCAGAGACTGCAGGAGCTCACGGGCGCAGACGAGCTCTTCAGGTGACCCCTCTTCATCACGCAATACAGCAACACACACTTACATTAGCTCCCAATTCACCCTCCGCAGGGAGTTCGATTGACAGGCGATCTGACCAATCATAATCCGCCATCCGCCGAATCTGCCATTTTTGTCCGACAGAGCAGTCAGGAGAGTTAGTAGATTAACCTTGGAGGATTTGAACTTGAGAAACAGTGTGTACTGACGTCTTTCTGCAGTTAAAACAACATTCTGATGTTCATTCATGAACCGCTTTAACTGAGCGATCTGTCAGACACACTAAAGACACACAAAACGCTATTTATTGTTTAAATTTCTTTAAAAAATGACAAAATTTGAAAGTTGAGACTTTGTTTCATATCAAAAGTGCCCTGGTGTGTCCTGTCAGTGGTCCTCTCTGCTCCGCGATGTGTGTTTCACTGCGTGAGAACATGTGGCGTGAGAGAGGCGTGGCTTATGGGACACAGCAACAGTAACTAAAGGGGGCGGGTCTTTGCAAACGGACATTAGCTAAGATTTTTAACGTTTTGTAAGAGTCTCTTCTGCTCACCAAGGCTGCATTTATTTGATCAAAAATACAGTAAAACTGTGAAATATTATTCCAATGTAAATCAGCTGTTCTCTATGTGAATATATAGTAAAGTGTAATTTATTCCTGTGATCAAAGCTGAATCTTCAGCATCATTATTCCAGTCTTCAGTGTCACATGATCCTTCAGAAATCACTCTAATATGATGATTTGATGCTCAAGAAACATTTATGATTATTATCAGTGTTGAAAATAGTTTAGTATTTTTGTGGAAACTGATATTATTTCTAAGGATGCTTCAATGAATAGTAAGTTTAAAAGAACATTTATTTGAAATAGAATCTTTTGTAACATTATGAATGTCTTTACTGTCACTTTTGATCGATTTAATGCGTCCTTGATGACAAAAATATAAAGCAGCACAACAGAACAAAAAGATGATGTCTTTAGAGGTGTGCGGTATATATCATCTATGATAATATTGTGTTGTACATTATTGAGTTTGTCCCTCACTTTACACAAAAAACACATCTAGAGAGCGCACACATACACTGTGATTTACTCTGTTAAAATTAATTTATAATGCCCTCACAATATTCAAGATAATGGGCCAAAATACCTATGTATGTCTTTGATATAATTTCATATAGTTAATATCAATATTAATATCAACCGAAGAGTGCTCTTTTTTTTTTTCTCCAAATATTAGCATGATTGCAAATATGATATTGATTTTATACAACAGTTCAATAAACCAGAAGTTAATATTAAGTGACTTACATTTTATACACAAATATTGCCTTGTTTTGCCATATTTTCACCAACAAAAATAGTCTTAAAGCCACAGCACTGTTTTGTTTCATCACTGAATGAATAAATCGGTTGAATGAATGATTCAATGACTCACTAATTAAGACATGACAAGTCAAATGCTTCGTTCCTGAATGAATGAGCCGTTTGAATGAATCGGTTGGATCTCAATGACTTGTTCATTAACAGTGACTTGCTGCCATCATTTTTTAAATCTTTTCTAGTATCAGTATTCAATGTTTTATGTTTAAAACATCAAAACATTGTTTCTGCCTGTATAACAGCAGGATAAACACATTCATGTCCCTCTGACTTTCATTAAACAGTGTAAATGAATCTAAATGCCACTTCAGACGCAGCCTCTGTGTTTTCTCTGCAGTGCAAAGATGAATTTAGTTGATATGATTTCATTTTAATTGGTAAATCCCTTGTGTGTCATTTATTCTAATTGAATTTAAAGGGGTGGTTGATTATGATTTCTCTTTTCTAACTTTAGTCAGTGTGTAATGTTGCTGTTTGAGCATAAACAACATCTGCAGAGTTAAAATGCTCAAAGTTCAAAGCAAAGGGAGATATTTTCTTTTAAATCACTTTTTAAGGCCTACAACAAACGGCTGGTAGAGACTACACCACATTCCTCCCGGGAAAAATTGACCTAAACCCCACCCCCGGGAACACGTTTTAAACATTATCATGACAGAATTTGCTAATCAATAGCTACGTTTACATGGACACAATCGGAATGAAATCAATCCGATTGATGAATCCGAACAAGGTGTTTACAAGAATGATAAATAAAGTAATCGGGTTGATGTGCGCGTTTATATGTCACAAGTTTCAAATCGGATCTGATGTTTTGACATGCACACACTGCACGAATATACAGAGTTTCCCCGCTTTTCGCGCATAAATATTCTCCTCTATTGGTTCTTTACGTAATATTAATTCGTCTCTGGTCATAATTTAGAGCATATTAAGCGTTTTGCCGTGCTGCTTATTGATCACGCAGTAAAAATGCCCCTCCCTGCGGCCAAAACCAGTCGTCTGTGGATGAGAATCCAAAACAAGGACTGGTGGGACGTTGTCCTGCTTCACTTCACAGACGCACGAGTGAAATGAAAATTTTAGAATGACGGGAAACTTATTTATATGACACTTTATTAAACAGGAAGAACAGCTCGTTCCGCGCGTCATACGTCATTACGCTAGTTAACGTCATTGCACATGCGCAGTCCTTTCAGTTTCGGTTTTCAATCCGATCAAGTGTTTACATGTTCTCTCGATCGGATTACAAAAGGGATAAACCACCCCTTTCAATCTGATCGAAATTTCATTGGGATCGAGCTCAATCGGATCAGTTAAGGTGTTTACATGAAGGTTTTTTAGTCCGATTGAGCCGTCAATCCGATTATAAGTGTCCATGTAAACGCAGCTAATGACTAGAGGATAACTCTACATCAGCTTCATAAATTCATCAACTAACCATTCAGAAATGTCCTGTTGCTTCTACATGTTGTCACTTCTTCTTGAGTCTCTCCATCTTTGTCTGACTCCGGTTTGAACATAAAAGGCTAAAAGGTTTAGAAATTTTCAGTGTGTGTCTGTGTGAGGTAAAAGGACACGAGTTCTTGAAGCTCCGCCCCCTGTGCCGGGAGCAGCAGCTCATTTGCATTTAAAGAACAGACACAAAACTGTGCGTTTTTGTGACAATTTTGACATGCTATATAAAAAATTTTGAGCTAAAACTTCACACACACACTCTGGGGACATCAGAGACTTATTTTACATCTTGTGAAAAGGGCATTACACCACTTAAATGTAAGAATTGTACATAAAAGATGATGTAAACTTTTAATTAGGTTAAAAAATGGCTTTATAAAGTATTGGCCATAAAAAATGCCCATAAAAGTAAAAAAATCAATGTAAACTTATTGGAAAACATAATTTCTGTCGCTGCTGTGAACTGACCAGAATAGGAAGAAAATAAAAACTTTATGAGTCAGCTGTTCACGGCAGTCATAAACCTGCCAAAGTGCCAGTACAAAAACACACTCAGCAAAATATCCTATAATTATAGTTATCGATAAAAACCCAGAGAATATCAAGATATCATTTTTTTTCATGTCACCAACATCAGAGAACCGTGAAGATGTGAACGTTATTGAGATATAAACTCCTCATCTAAGGGGTTCGTCTGAGTTGAACAGATCGTTTGCGATGGACTCTTCCTTTATTAATTGTATTAATTAAAGTCTGAGTTTCTCTCAGTCGCTCTGCTGAGCATTTTTAACGAAGCCCAGTAACTTTTCCCTCGCTGTCAGTTTGACATTTACACACTAAAGGCTGAAAACAGAAGGTCTCCTGGGTCATAATTCAACACTTCCAGCGAGTCTCTGCGCTTTAAACATTAACCAGCATTAGAGCTCCGCCTCTGCCATCAGGGGCCTCATCTATAACCGGTGCGTCACACAGAACAGGGCCTGAACGAGACGTACGCCACTACGCCACTTCACACACACAGGTCGTGATTTATAAAAACAAACTTGATGAGAAAATGTGCGCACCTGCACACAAACTCTGATCATGCGTACGAGTGTTCTGGAGACGGAGCTGTATGGCGACACTGATGATGAGCTGGAGTCAAAGTATAATTTCCCTCACCAAGCCTATCACATGAAGCAAACATCCTTCCCTTCTTAATGTCCGCGCCAGCGAGAGCGCTGGGCCGTTATAGTGAAACTGACGCATAGCTAACGGCAGATGAAGGACAATCGTAAATCTTCATCATGAGACATAATCATTAATGCAGTGCATGTTCACAATAACAGTTTACATAAATAAAATAATGATTTAAAGTATGTTTTATTTATGATTTAAACATTAAATAAGCCATTCTCATTACTGGAGTTAAACACTTAAATTACATGAAATCATTACTGAGAAGTTACAACATTTTGTATGTTCAATAAATATAAGTATCTGCAGTAGCGGTTTTAGGCACGGGCGAACCGGGCAATCGCCCGGGGCGGCATTTTGGGGGGGGCGGCACCGCCGGCACGAGCAGAAAAAATAAAATAAATCTGCGCCGCGAAGCGGTTTTCTATTATCTATCATTTCATTGTGTGGGGAATTGCCAAATTTGCGCCCCCTGCAGCTGCAGGCGCCCCTGCTTGCTGAGAAGATGCCGTGCACAGAAGCTGTTTGTTTGAGAAGGGGAAAGGGGAGGGGGCGCGGAGGCGCGGGCGCGGATGACAGTTCACCTCTGGGTCTCTCCCAAATGGAACGGACGGGGGGGGGGGATCCATATAGTTATCGAAGTTATCAGTCACCCCTCGACTTTCTTCCAGATAACGCACATTTCATTCATAATATTATAAATACGGGCCTCTATATTTCCTGCACATTTTTGTTTTTCTGAATGGTCTGAATGGCTAATAAAAAATAGGTAATACAAAACGATTACTTGGTCACCACCACCAAGGTGAATTGGTTTAGTCTTGACTTCTGGTCGTGACTCGTGAGCGTGAGTGACAGTTGGTATGGGGGGGATCAGGGGAAATCTGTTGATTGTCGATGTCGAGGGCCAAATAAGAGATGGACAAGAAGGTCAAAGCCATCAGGTGCCCAATTTAGAAACGAAAGGGGTCTCGCCCAGGGTGTAATTCAATGTAGAACCGCCACTGAGTATCTGTAGTGGATGCGATGCTTCTGAACACTTTTCCTGTGGCATGTTGTGCTTTAATGTTTAACTACAGAGAGAAGTGCTTATCATGATAATAGCAGATTGTTGGAGAAAATATTCTCATGCAAATAATGCACAATTGCGAACATAATCCGTTCCCTATCTGTTCCCATTACAAATATAAAGCAATTAAAAATATAATTTGGCCAGTGGAGAAGATTGAGAACAACTTTCTCTGAAATGTATTTTACACTATTTGATTTATTTATTCAAAAACAAGGCAAGGATCGGCTACTAGCACATCCATCTCATGTTCTCCTAATGTACCGTTAAACATGTTAAACATCACGTGGATGAATATGCTTATGCAAATGATATGCAGATGAGGATATGCGTAGTAAAACGAGGAGTTGTAAGCTCATATATGGATATTTCGAGGAGGAGACGCATGTGCACAATCTTCCGCTGACTGGGATTATAAAGGGAATCTTCTGGCGTTCACACGGGTTTATAAGTCTAAATATTTTTTGCCGTACGCCATTTTTGTCTTTCGGGCAAACGCACACTTTTAGTACGGATCCTACGCACAGTTTTATACATGAGACCCCTGGTGTGTGTAAAACAAACGTGAGCATTCATCTCTCTGCTTGCTGACGGATGTTTGAAGGATCACACGCGTTTCTGAAGAGCTTCATAAATGATGGATGTGTTTAAACCCTTCAGCACTCGTGTCGGAGACGCCAAACCTCACATCTCTCAGATGGACAAGCTCAGACGAGAGAAGCTCCTCTGCTTTGATACGCTGGCAGGAACGGGAGAGTTTAGATGCTGAAAGAGCAGCACTGCCCCCGAATGGACACCATATGACAGATCAGATCTCAGGAAGGGCTTCAGAAATATATTCATGATCAAATATCTTTCAGAAAGTGTGTTTTTCTTCTGCTCAAGCGCCTGACCTCCTCTAGCTCACTCTTAACTCTTGGCATTGTAGTAATGTGAATGTCTCTGTCTTGTGTGTGATGAATGGCTGATGTTCCTCATTTGTTAGTCGCTCTGAATAACCATACGCTGGATGATCTGTAGAGGTTTCCGCTCTTTTCAACCAATGAATTTGCCTGATTTTTCCAATCGCTTC
>CM038628.1:43518946-43526446 GCA_021554675.1 Leuciscus idus | reverse complement strand
AAGACTATTGAAAGAGTTTGAGCTGCCTGTGATTAAATGACGGGCTTCTTATGTGCCATTTCTTTTCTGCCTGTGCATAAACTCCAGAAGGAAGAGGAAGAGGAAGAGAAGGAGGAGGAGGTGATAAAGGGCAAAGGTCATGGAAGGAGCGTGACATCACAGTCATCTGATCCAGAGCTCGCATCTGATGACATCATCACAGAGCGGTGAGGAATAATTAGAGCTGATGAAAAAGTTCTGTGACATCGGAACATTAGAACTGATAGATAGACTGACAGATAAACAGATAGATAGATAGATAGACACAGATAAACACACAGATAGATGAAGGACAGATAGATAGATAGATAGATAAACACACACACAGATCTCTCAGTCATCAGTGGTGTTCTTCTTCTAGGGATCTGCTGCGCGAGGCGAACGATCGTCTGGTTCTGGTTCTGCAGGAGGTGCTGAAGACCACAGCGGCCGCCGAGGAGACCATCGGGCACGTGGAGGCCATGCTGGAGGCCAGTCCGAGTCACATGACCCCAGCGGAGGCCGGTCACATGACCCCAGCGGAGCGGCTCAGACCCGGACCTGCTGGAGGTCAGACACACACGACACTCATCAAACCCTTTCACCTGTTCATCTGCTTTTTATCAGGGATGGGGGGGGAAAGCGATTCACACATGAATACAGCAGTTCCAGTTCATATCAACATCTGAACAAATAGAAAACAGCCTGAAATAATGTTTAGCTGAGTTAGTCGAGCACGTCAAGCTTTCCATTGGCTCCTTTAGTTTTCACATACAAGAAGCTCGTTCAACATGGACACGCCAGTGGATTCTGTGCTGACGAACATAGACACGCCTATAAAAGAGAATGAACATGTCCTGTCAATGCCAGTATTCTACATCTCTGACTCCAGACGGTCGATCGCTGATCAGGGCTGCGTTTCGAAAGCTCAAGTTGATCGTAGAGCGATTATCACCAATCAATTTAGGCTTGCGGTGCTTTTGGGAAATTTACATTTATTAGTTTAGCAGACGCTTTTATCCAAAGTGACTTACAAATGAGAGCAATAGAAGCAGTGAAACTAACAGTAGGACAACAATATACAAGTGCTGTGACCCTTCCCAGTTTAGTCTAAAGCAGTACCTGTACTTTTAAAAAAAATATATAATATTATATAAAGATAATAGATATAGAATAGAAGATAAAGTGTTAGTATTAATGGAACAAGTGTTGCCGATAAAGATGCGACACACAGACCCAGATGATGGTCACTCGTAGATGTGTCGATGCTCACTCATTTTAATAATGCAGAAAGCGTGAGAGGCGAATATGAACTCGATATTAAATTAATGCAGTTATGAGGTGTGTGTAAGTTAGGGCCCTTTCACACCTACCTTGTTTGGTCCGGATTTTCAGACTTTTCAGTTTGATCCAAATAAAAATTACAGGTGTGAACCCTCCCCTGGACCACGGTCCGCACCAAACAGACGAAATTTGGTCCGACGAAAAGAGGTAGTCTCGGTCCGGCTCAAACTGAACAAATGTTTGGTTCGTTTCTAGTGTGAAAGCATTTTCTGTATGGTTCGGACTTTCAGAACATTTACAGGAAGTTCCGGTGGTTCCCGTGTAGCCTAAACCACTGAAGAAGGATATTTATGTGCCGATCTGTCAGTCCAGCGTTTCTTCCAGCTGATTCTCTCTCACACACACACACACACACACACACACACACACACACACACACACACACACACACACACACACACACACACGTCCTACGTCCTGCCGGTGATGATAAAATGTTCGCACAACGAGGATGTTCATTTGGCGAATGTGAGCTAGCCTGGAGTATAGCTGGAGCTGCAGGGAGTAATGCCGTAATAATAAAGTAAAGTGGCAACGATATGTGTCTGTTCATTCATTCTTGTCAGAGTTACCCGCCGAACTGACATCACGCTGATGTCAGACGCACGTCCGTTTACAAACCAATCAATGTCAAGATGCAGCCCATATAGATGATGACGACAGGTGTACGTCATGTAAGGCTCTTTAGTGCACTCGCATAATTGCAATGTGAATCCAAACCAAAACTAACCGAATGTATACAATGTATCAGAACATGAACTTTGGTTCAGACCTTGGTGCGACTCAATAAGCTCAGGCTCGATTGGGACGAACATATATGAGATTTGATCATATATTTTAAATATATGCATATATCGAATTGAAATTTGATTCAGAATCGATTTGAATTGAATCGTGGGATTCCTGAAGATTCCCAGCCCTACTTTTTATTTAATTTGAAATCTTTCTTCAGCTTTATAATCAACAATGATGTCACTTCCAGTCACTTCAAGTCACACATGCACTCTTTGTGTTTTCAGCTGAAATGTTGTCGTGACACTAAAGTCACAGCGCCGCTCGTCTGCGAAGGGTTAATCACAGATGACAGGACCGTTTAATTGATATGTAGGAACCAGTGAAGCCACATCAGATCCTGTCCGTCCCGTTTGTCCCTTTCTGTTGACTCATTGTCTTTGCATAGAGATGTTTTGTGTACTGTTGAGGCGAGGTCATGTGACCCAGGCACACAGGGAGAGGGTGTTTGGGTGTGTTAAGGGACGTCTCGTGTCATGTGATCGACTACTCCTGTAACTCGACACCCAAAACTGTCTGTTTGTGATCCATTCTTCTGCTCGTCTTAATCTGCTGTCTGTCATGTCTCACAAAAACATCATTTGCAGAACATATCATGCTTTATTAATGACGCCTAATCAAACTATAGTGTGATTAAAGGCCCCCTGAAATCTAAATGTATGTTTTTAGCTTTCAGTATAAACATGTTAGCCTTAAGGTTATGAATAAGCTTCCAAAACAATGACAAATTTAGCATTTAGGAGATATAAGCATTCAAAACTTACAGTCCCACACTTACGCTAAAATGGATCACGGATTTTAATGACGTCACCGCGGACTGTCCATCAAATATTCTGTCCAATCAAATGCCCTCTAGAATCTAAAGCTCCGCCCCCTATGCTATAAACACCACCTGGCCAAAGCCACCGTTCGTTGACACGTCGCGGAGCAATATGGGTTTTTCCCAGGGCCGATATTGTCGCACTCTTTGAAACTTCTCGTTGCCGCTGCAATCAGTGGCGCGGACACAGTGTGTTCTCCGTGGCTTAACACCGTTGCGGAGACTCCCTATTCGCTCCGGTGAAATCACAAACCAAATGTGTCCCTGCTTGACATACAACTACTGATGAACATATTCGGTTTTGATGAGAAAAATGGAACTATACGAGTGCGGATTAGAACCCAGGACCTCTGACACGCTTGGCAAAAGCTCTACCATTACACCATTAAAGTGCAGAAGAACGTTTCGCGGATCTATGCGTTTATTCACGTGAAAATTCTCTGTACTAACAATATATATCAGTAGATCTCAGTAAACGACACATTAAACCCAGTGCACTATTTTTTCCAGAAAAAACCTTATGGTACACATCTCTGATTTAGCACTGTATAGCAACCATGGTGCTGTCAGTCTGTGAGGTGAACTAAACGCTATTGGCTATTTGAAAAGGGGGAGGAGCCATTCAATATGTCCCGCCTTAGCTTCCTGTTTCAGTTGAAATTACCTCAACACATCAAACAAGGCTGCGCTAATATTGTCCAAGGCACTTCAGTGTCGCCTTCAGGGTACAGCGGCCTCTCCGTCATTTCAATCCGGACCTGTTCAGGAAGCATAACGTCTGCCTTTTATTTCTGTAATATTTTGCCTGTTTCTAAAGATAACGACATAAGCGTATCGTGGATACGATCAACTCTATTACTCGTTGTTTTGATGTCATCAGTGACCCAGCGAATCTCTTCTGTCCCGTACACAGACGCTGATGACGTCAGCATGTTTTCAGCAGAGACGCTGAAGATCCCGGGGGCGGGGCTTCTGCACCAGGGGGCGGAGCTCCAGCTGGAGAGGGAGGAGTTTCTGATGAGCATCAGCACACGCTTGCAGAGCGCCGTAGAGAAGCTGCTCATCGCCATCTCTGACACCACCACTCAGGTACGGCAAGCACAGAGAGACAAAACTAACTCTTCGACTGTGAACCGCTCAAATCAGCATATGAGAATGATTTCTGAAGGATCATGTGACAGTGGCTACGTTTACATGCACAACTTTTGTTTCAATCGGACTGAATTCATTCCGATTGATGAATCTGAACGTAGTGTTTACATGAACACTAAACATGATCGGGTTGATGTGCGCGTTTGTGTGTCACAAGCTTAAAATCGGGATATATTTTTTGACATGCTCACACAGTTTCACACCAGCACTCAGGCACTGGGAGACAAAACTAACGCTTCGACTGAACCGTTCAAATCATCACATTAGAATTATTTCTGAAGGATCATGTGACACTGAAGACTAGTAATGATGCTGAAAATTCAGCTTTTTACTGTAATATTAACATAGAAAACAGATGTTTTACATTGGAATAATATTTCACAGTTTTTACTGTTTTTGATCAAATAAATGCAGCCTTGCTGAGCAGAAGAGGCTCTTACAAAACATTTAAAAATAGAAGTAATTATCAGTCGAGTCACATTTATTTATATAGCGCTTTTTACAACACAGTGTTTCAAAGCAGCTTTACTGAGATAACAGGAAAATAATGCAACAAAGTTTGTTTCCAGAAGAAAATAGCGTCACAGTCCAGCTTAAGTACGTTCAGTGATGTTTCAGTTTTGTTGTAAAAAAGTTATTAATTTAGTTAATTTATATATATAGCGCCGTTCTGGAGAAAATCGTGATGTCATCGTCCAGCTCAGTTCAGTTCTCATATAATGGTGTCAAAGCAGGAGATCACTAATATTGTTGAATATTAGATTAAATGTGTGTTGTAACATGAGTGCTGCTGGCTGATTCTGAAGCAGGATTAGGTCATGTTGAGAGTGTATATGTTGGTTAAACACATTGTCTTTGGATCATTAACTAACACTGCTGGTTACTTCAGATGAACGAACACTCCCATGAGGCATCAGTGCTCAAGCTAATGCTCACAGGACACAGTGGGCGGAGCCTCCGCTCCGGTCGCCGGTAGATACCAGCTGATTTGCATAATGCTTTGGTCTCCGTGGCAGCAGCTTAACATGCGTAAAGCTGTGTGTGTGAAGTAAAGCGAAACACTCTTTCCCAATAGTTTATGTTGGCTTCGCTCTGATCATCACTTCCTGATAGAGATTCATATCTTGAATGCTGAACTTGACGATATTGATATTTTATACCACAGATTTAAAGATCAGATCAGATCCTGTTCGACTTGAAATGTGAGCAAATGAGCATGAGGAGAATGTGGGATTCAAACGGGGATCCCTGGAAATGTGTAGAGAGAACCTGCTTAAAGCTTTAAGTAGATTTAAAATAAATAAATAATAATAAAAATAATATTAAAGTGAATAAAAGTAGATAAAAAAAATATATATATATTAGTAAATTAATAAAATAATACAATTAGATTAAAATAGACAAATAAATAATATACAGTACTTAATGACTTTAGTTAATGAGTATATAGATCAATAACAAATAATAGATTTTTTATTTTTTAATAAATGTTTAAAATAAATAATAAAAATAGATTCAAATTTAAATTTGATATATATAAATGAATACAATAAATAACAAATGTTAGATAAAAATGTATATTAATAAATAAAATAAACAATAAAAAGCACACAAAAAAAGTTAAATTATAAAAGTAAAAAAAAAAAAAAAAAAAAAGATAAAACAGATTAAAATAAACAAATAAATAATGCATAGTTCAGTACTAGAGTGAGTGGAAAGTTTCCAAATAATATTTTCCGTATATTTATATTTATTTTTATTTTTGTTGTAAGGTTTGTATAAACTTTATACATGCAAATGTATAACTGCCTTTTGCATCTAAAAGATTAAACCTGTATCTTATGTTATCAGAGCCATTCTTCTGTGAAGCAATAATAAACCACAACAAAACCACCTGTACATCAACACAAGCTCTGATCGCAGACGCATACATCCAGCAGGAGTGAGGGCTGGAGGGGACGAGTGTGTAATGCTCGTGTTCGGGGTCGTAATGGCTGTGGAGCTCATCATGTAATGGCTTGTTCAGGAATGAAGATTGATGTGGAGGCGTCGAGGTGTGGGAGGAGAAGTTAATCAATAATGTGTTTATCAGGGAGACTTTGAAGAGAAAATAATTACTCGAGCGAAACGAAAACGCCACATTCATGATTTATAAGCGTTTAAAGGTCTCGTTCTCAGTTATGAGGAGCAGGAATCTGGTCGGACAGGCTTGGGAAGGGTGTGTGTGTGTTCACTCACCTGCTGTGTGTGACTCCGCCTTCACTGACGTCTCACACACATGTTCACTAATCAGGAAGTGAGATCGACAGAGAGAGAGAGAGAGAGAGAGAGATGATCTCCCCCCGGAGCGCTGCTATTCTCTGTTCTCACTTGTTAATGAGGCCCTGCCTTTTCCCAGCGGATCGTTGCCACGGAAGCATGGAATTGTTAATGAGTTTCCAGCAGGAGTAACAGAGGGAAAGTGAACGAGGGAGTCCTGGTGGTTTTACAACTCTCCTGTTTGGATTTCTTGGCTACAGGTTGCTTTGAGTTTTGCTTTCCTTTAGACACAGATCACTGGGAGATTTCGGGATTTGTGCTTTACTATAGACACAGCTCTCTAAAATCACTGGGATATTTCAGGATTTGACCAGCCATGCGAAATCTGTCGTGTGTGTTTACCAACACGGAGACTCTTCCGTCACACACTCGCACGTCGCTTGACGAGTAGCCTCAAACGTCTCTGCTTTAGGATCACGAGAAGATCGTCGCGATGGATTCCTATCGGACGTTTTGGGATTCCCACTTTGTGAAGGACAGCTGGCTGGACAGTCAGGATCAGGATATCTACGAGGTTGAGTCTCGTATCCCTCTGCCGAGACCCTTCCCGCTCTCTCACCTGCTCCACGAGAAGAACGCCGTAGTGGTGCACACACAGATCTCACACGTCAACCGGCGCGACAACGGACACCTGCTCAAAGTCGTCTCCAGGATCTCGCTTCCCACTCCTCCGTATACAGTAAGTGTGTGTGTGTGTGTGAGAGGATCCAGAGGTCACGGGAGATCGAGTTCCGACCTTTGAGAATCATGCGGAGGAAGGTTTTATAGACGTTCAGTGTCTATATCGTTAGATAAGAGCTTTTGTACACGTTGACTTGCAGTGTAATGAGATTCCAGGGTGTGTTTCTGTGTGTATGAAGTGTTTTGTGTGTGTAACACGAGATCAGTCTCACTGTCGTGTTTTTATAAAGTCCTTTTGTCAAAGCTTCTCGCTCTTCAACCACATCAAGCACTCAGAGAGTAATGCAGAAAGATTTGAAGATCAGACGAGTGGAGCAACTGAACAGCCATGTGCACGACCTGTCAGAGCTGTGGACGTCGACCCGGGCCGCTCT
>CM038628.1:43448946-43513946 GCA_021554675.1 Leuciscus idus | reverse complement strand
ACACAACACAGAATTTCTGTGTAAAAAAACAGCACTGTTATTGTGTACAAATTAATAAATTAAGTTGTTTTTATGAATTCAAATCATCAGATATGTTTTTGATTAAACCATTAAAATGAAATATAGACTAAATAACACGTAAAAGCACAGAACGGGCTAACATTACAATTTGGAAAGAAAAAACAAACATTTAGAATGTAATTTTTGTTAAACTGTAAATAAATTGCTGTTAAATTGAACAAGTTTTATTATTTCAATTAATTACACATTTATAAAATTGAATTTAACCATCCAGAAAAATTTAACAGAAAAAAAACAACAACAAAAAACAATCGGAATCCAGACAAATGTAAATGTGAGACGCTCATCATGCAGTTCAGCTCTGCACATTCTGCTGTAATATTATCAGTTCATGAAATTGTTATGAAAATAAGTATGGTTCAGGAACCGGTATCAGAGTCATGGTGTCGGTGTCGTTAGCACTAGAGTCATTAGTGCTCGTGTAGGTGCAGCGTGTTCCACTGAAATTAGTCTTTAATAGTTTTAATGCTTTAAATTGTTGTGACCAAAATGTTTAATGGACCTCTCAATCTCTCGCACATATGAGCCAATGTGTGTGTGAAGAGATCGTCTGCAGACATCCCTGTTCTCATCTGTGGTTTCATCATCTTTTACTTGTGTGTGCGTGTGTGTGTGTGTATTATATTATTCTGCCTGTGTGTGTGTGTGTGTGTGTGTGTGTGCTTGTGTGTGTGTGTGTGTGAGTGTGTATTATATTATTCTGCCTGTATGTCTAAACTGTGAGTGTGTGTGTGTGTGTGTGTGTGTGAGTGTGTATTATATTATTCTGCCTGCATGTCTGAACCGGCTGCTGATTATGTGTTCAGTCCAAATAAAGCAGACGGTTTTCTTACATGTCTGTGAGAAGCTCTTTTGTTAGTCTGAGTGCTCACCGCGACCTCATTTCATTTGCAAATGACCTTAAAGAGTGTCAGATCTGAGTGGTTAAATATTCATGAGTTATTAGTGCATTCCTGTGTCTGAATGAGTGACGAACCCTCTGTGTGTGTGTGTGTGTGTGTGTGTGTGTGTGTGTGTGTGTGTGTGTGTGTGTGTGTGTGTGTGTGTGTGTGTGTGTGTGTGTGTGTGTGTGTGTGTGTGTGTGTTAAACACTGCGAAACTAAAGCTTTTCTCCACCATGAGCTTCACAAGTGACTGTAAAACTAGCCGGGAATAAGTTTGTCCCAAATGGATTTCAGCAGTTCCAAGTCTTGTCCTTCAGTTTTTGTTTTCCTCATAAATGTTGTTTAACACTTAAAAGATGTTGATGGTTGAATTGAAAGAATGTTGATTCATGTTTTTCCTGCAGTGAGATTGAGTGAGAATCAGTGACCTGTAAAACATTCAGGGCAGAAATGCTTTGTTGTCGAGTTCAGACCCTGTTAACCAAATAGAGCCTGACGTGTGTGTGTGTGTGTGAGAGAGTGTGTATGAGAGTGTGTGAGTCTGTCCCAAACTGTAAATGCTGTAACCGTATCATGATAGTTGTTAACCGGCTGGTGTGTGTGTGTGTGTGAGAGAGAGAGAGAGAGTGTGTGTGTGTCCCCCAACTGTATCATGATAGTTGTTAACCGACTGGTGTGTGTGTGTGTGTGTGTGTGTGTGTGTGTATGAGTGTATGAGAGTGTGTATGAGTGTATGAGAGTGTATGAGAGTACCCCAAACTGTAAATACTGTAACTGTGTAATCATGACAGTAGCTGACCGACTGATGTGTGTGTGTGTGTGTCAGGAGTGATTGACAGCTACAGTGGCGAGCGTGAGGCTCTGGAGCAGCAGTTGCGCGAGCGGGTCGATCTGCAGCTTCAGCTGGAGCAGGAGTTGTGTGTGACGGGCCTCAGACTGAGGGAACTGGAGGAGGAGCGCCAGCAGATCCAGGACCAGCGGCAGCTCCTGTCCCGCCAGCAGGAGGCGCTGAAAGATGGGGCCGGGGCCCCAGAGCTGCGTACGTCACACTCAACACACACTCGCTGACGTTACATACGTCACGCACAACACACACTCACTGACGTTACACACGTCACGCACAACACACACTCACTGACGTTACATACGTCACGCACAACACACACTCACTGACGTTACACACGTCACGCTCAACACACTCACTGACGTTACACACGTCACGCACAACACACACTCACTGACGTTACACACGTCACGCTCAACACACTCACTGACGTTACACACGTCACGCTCAACACACTCACTGACGTTACACACGTCACGCACAACACGCACTCACTGACGTTACATACGTCACGCACAACACACACTCACTGACGTTACATACGTCACGCTCAACACACACTCACTGACGTTACATACATCACGCACAACACACACTCACTGACGTTACATACGTCCAACACACACTCACTGACGTTACATACATCACGCACAACACACACTCACTGACGTTACATACATCACGCACAACACACACTCACTGACGTTACATACGTCACGCACAACACTCGCTGGCGTTACATACGTCACGCTCAACACTCGCTGGCGTTACATACATCACGCACAACACACACTCACTGACGTTACATACGTCACGCTCAACACGTCATGCTCAACAGTCACTGATGTTACATACGCCACACTCACTGACGTTACATACGTTACACTCAACACACACACACACACACACACACACACACACACACACACACACACACACACTGACGTTACATACATCACGCTCAACACGTCATGCTCAACACACTCACTGACGTAACATATGTTACACTCAACACACACTCGCTGGCGTTACATACATCACGCACAACATACACTCACTGACGTTACATACGTCACGCACAACACACACTCACTGACGTTACATACGTCACGCTCAACACACACTCGCTGACGTTACATACGTCACGCACAACACTCGCTGGCGTTACATACATCACGCACAACACACACTCGCTGACGTTACATACGTCACGCACAACACACACTCGCTGACGTTACATATGTCACGCTCAACACACACTCACTGACGTTATATACGTCACGCTCAACACACACTCGCTGACGTTACATACATCACGCACAACACACACTCGCTGACGTTACATATGTCACGCTCAACACACACTCACTGACGTTACACACGTCACGCTCGTCATGCTCAACACACTCACTGACGTTACACACGTCACGCTCAACACACTCACTGACATTACATGTGTCACGCTCAACACACTCACTGACATTATACACGCCACGCTCAACACACACTCACTGGCGTTACATACATCACGCATAACACACACTCGCTGACGTTACATATGTCACGCTCAACACACACTCGCTGGCGTTACATACATCACGCACAACACACACTCGCTGACATTACACACGTCACGCTCAACACACACTCGCTGGCGTTACATACATCACGCATAACACACACTCGCTGACGTTACATATGTCACGCTCAACACTCGCTGGTGTTACATACGTCACGTTCAACACACACTC
Organism: Leuciscus idus; assembly: GCA_021554675.1. Classification (NCBI taxonomy): domain Eukaryota; kingdom Metazoa; phylum Chordata; class Actinopteri; order Cypriniformes; family Leuciscidae; genus Leuciscus; species Leuciscus idus. Next base: position 43,510,386 of record CM038628.1, on the reverse strand, counting down.
ACTGACGTTACATACGTCACGCTAAACACGTTAAATACGTCACGCTCAACACACTCACTGACGTTACATGCGTCACGCTCAACACGTCATGCTCAACACACACTCACTGACGTTACATGCGTCACGCTCAACACGTCATGCTCAACACACGTTACATACGTCACGCTCAACACACGTTACATACGTTACGCTCAACACACACACTGATGTTACCTACGGTCACGCTCAACACACGTTACATACGTCACGCACAACACACTCGCTGACATTACATGTGTCATGCTCAACACACACTCACTGACGTTACGTCAAGGTCAACACACGTAACATATGTCACGCTCAACACACGCTGACGTTACATACGTCACGCACAACACACTCGCTGACATTACATGTGTCACGCTCAACACACACTCACTGACGTTACATACGTCACGCTCAACACACGTTACATACGTCACGCACAACACACGCTGACGTTACATGCGTTACGCTCAACACACTCACTGACGTTACATGTCACGCTCAACACACGTTACATACGTCACGCTCAACACACACTCACTGACGTTACATACATCACGCTCAACACGTCATGCTCAACACACACTCACTGACGTTACATACGTCACGCTCAACACGTCATGCTCAACACACACTCGCTGACGTTACATACGTCACGCTCAACACGTCATGCACAACAGTCACTGACGTTACATACATCACGCTAAACACGTTAAATACGTCACGCTCAACACACTCACTGACGTTACATGCGTCACGCTCAACACGTCATGCTCAACACACACTCACTGACGTTACATGCGTCACGCTCAACACGTCATGCTCAACACACGTTACATACGTCGCGCTCAACATACTCACTGACGTTACATATGTCACGCTCAACACACGTTACATACGTCACGCTCAACACACTCACTGACGTTACATACGTCACGCTCAACACACGTTACATATGTTACACTCAACACACACTCACTGACGTTACATACGTCACGCTCAACACGTCATGCTCAACAGTCACTGATGTTACATACGCCACACTCACTGACGTAACATATGTCACGCTCAACACACACTCACTGACGTTACATACGTCACGCTCAACACACACTCACTGACGTTACATACGTCACGCTCAACACGTCATGCTCAACAGTCACTGATGTTACATACACCACACTCACTGACGTAACATACGTTACACTCAACACACACTCACTGACGTTACATACGTCACGCTCAACACGTCATGCTCAACACACACTCACTGACGTTACATACGTCACGCTCAACACGTCATGCTCAACAGTCACTGATGTTACATACGCCACACTCACTGACGTAACATACGTTACACTCAACACACACACACTGACGTTACATACGTCACGCTCAACACGTCATGCTCAACACACACTCACTGACGTTACATACGTCACGCTCAACACACACTCACTGACGTTACATACGTCACGCTCAACACGTCATGCTCAACAGTCACTGATGTTACATACGCCACACTCACTGACGTAACATACGTTACACTCAACACACACTCACTGACGTTACATACGTCACGCTCAACACGTCATGCTCAACAGTAGGGATGGGACGATTACCGGTTTCACTATAAACCACGATAAAATGTACTGATGGTTAGTATTATCGTTAAAAATTTTATTATCATTAAAACCGTGTTTGATTATCGCGATTTTAATAACTCACTGTAAATCCTGTCCAGCCAGCAACAGGCTGACGCAGGCGTAGCGCGCAATGTTGTTTTTTTTATTCGAGAAGGAATGGTGGCAGGCAGTGACCGTGCTCGGGAGATTTTTCTGCGTTTTAAGAGGACCAAATCTGAGGTGTGGTCATATTTTGGCTTTTACAAAAGTCCTGAGTGAAACTTAATCGAGGATGGTCACTACAGTAGGGGGGAAACACTTCAAATCTGCCGAGTCCTCTTGTGTGACCATCACCCACTGTTTATAGCAAGTTAACTTACCAAAAACTACGTCTGGGAAATAATTGGGCACAAAATGTTGTTTTGAGTTGAAATATTTTATCTCACTCACTTGAAATAAACGTGAAGCTTCCGTGAAGAAAAGTTCGCAGTAAGTGGCTTTGAGCCAAAGACGAACGGACAAGTTCAAACAAGACTATCATTGTACACTTATTACACCGATTTTTTTTTTTTTTTTTTTACCACACAACTACGGGGACATATTGAATTGAGATTAATGTTTTAAATCTTACCTGTTTATAAATCCATTTTGTACAGCGTACAAAACAATCGCCCAAGAACGGAGACGCAAGACGGCAAGCAAGTTGTATTTGAATGAAACGAGAGAGCGTGTGCGCGTCCGTTGCGATACATGAATGTGCGCTGTGTTATAATGCGTTGCTATTGACGACGGTCATTATAAGGAAGGAAATGCCACAGAATATAATCTTTCTTAAAAAAGTGCATAGAGCTGCTTGTTTTATTTGTTGTTTGTTGATTTTCAAATATGAAACTGTTTTTAGTGTGAGCATCAGTTCTTTTTTAACACTTTCATCTCGTTTTAACAAAACCGTGATAATATTGATCATCACGATAATTTTGGTCACTATAATCGTGATATGAAATTTTCATACCGTCCCATCCCTACTCAACAGTCACTGATGTTACATACGCCACACTCACTGACGTAACATACGTTACACTCAACACACACTCACTGACGTTACATACGTCACGCTCAAGACGTCATGCTCAACAGTCACTGATGTTACATACGCCACACTCACTGACGTAACATACGTCATGCTCAACACACACTCACTGACGTTACATACGTCACGCTCAACACGTCATGCTCAACAGTCACTGATGTTACATACGCCACACTCACTGACGTAACATACGTTACACTCAACACACACTCACTGACGTTACATACGTCACGCTCAACACGTCATGCTCAACAGTCACTGATGTTACATACGCCACACTCACTGACGTTACATACGTTACACTCAACACACACACACACACACACACACACACACACACACACACACACACACACACACACACACACACTGACGTTACATACATCACGCTCAACACGTCATGCTCAACACACTCACTGACGTAACATATGTTACACTCAACACACACTCACTGACGTTACATACGTTACACTCAACACACACACACTGACGTTACATACGTCACGCTCAACACGTCATGCTCAACACACACTCACTGACGTAACATACGTCACACTCAACACACACTCACTGACGTTACATACGTCACGCTCAACACGTCATGCTCAACACACACTCGCTGATGTAGTGTTGTCAAAAGTACCGACTTCAGTACCAAGTCGATACTGGAATTTAAAAAATGTGAGGCTTTGAGCTCATCAAGTATGTCTGTGATTGGTTATTTGTTACTGAAGTCGGTACTTTTGACAACACTACTGTGATGAACACTGAAGCTGAAGGGGTTGATGGGTAAATCAGAGTATGATTAACTCATGATTTATTTCTTTATAGGTTGTATCAGTATTCATTCTCAAGGCCTGTTCACACCGAATATGAATCTTCAGCATGACAAGATGCTAAATTACGTAGTGCTAGCGGCGATCCGAACATTTGACAAAACCAAAAGAACAAAATAAAAATCAGTTTTAGTTATTTTAGCACATACAGTTAAACTAAACACAATAAAAATGGAAAATGTTTCATTGGCAACTAGCTGAAATAAAATAAGTGGAAGTTTTTTACATTTTGATTAATTTATTATAATGTTTATTTAATTCCAAGTAACGAAATTTATAATAGTAAAAATAGATTTTGTATGTAGTTTAACTTGAAACTTTTTAAGTTGAAGTTTTTCATCTAATATTTATATTTTACTTTATTTCAGATTCATTTTAATTAACAAAAAAAACTTTGGTTACACTTTATTAGATGTCACTGTTACACTGTATTTATGAATTTAAGTACCAAGTAATATTAACTATGTGTACTTACTATATTATTAGGATTAGGGGTTGGTTGAGGGTTATTTGCTTGTAATTATGCATCATTTATAGTTTTACACTGTAAAATAGTGTTACCACAATTTTTTATAGTTTTAGTTTTAGCTAAACATACAACCCTGCAAAATGCGCTTTTCTTTGGCTCGCGAGAGTTTGCAGGTGCGCTCAGGTGCGCTCAGGCCTTCAGACGAGAGTTTGCAGGTGCGCTCAGGTGCGCTCAGGCCTTCAGACGAGAGTTTGCAGGTGCGCTCAGGCCTTCAGACGAGAGTTTGCAGGTGCGCTCAGGCCTTCAGACGAGAGTTTGCAGGTGCGCTCAGGTGCTCTCAGGCCTTCAGACGAGAGTTTGCAGGTGCGCTCAGGCCTTCAGACGAGAGTTTGCAGGTGCGCTCAGGTGCTCTCAGGCCTTCAGACGAGAGTTTGCAGGTGCGCTCAGGCCTTCAGACGAGAGTTTGCAGGTGCGCTCAGGTGCGCTCAGGCCTTCAGACGAGAGTTTGCAGGTGCGCTCAGGTGCGCTCAGGCCTTCAGACGAGAGTTTGCAGGTGCGCTCAGGTGCGCTCAGGCCTTCAGACGAGAGTTTGCAGGTGCGCTCAGGTGCGCTCAGGCCTTCAGACGAGAGTTTGCAGGTGCGCTCAGGCCTTCAGACGAGAGTTTGCAGGTGCATGAAGTGCCAAACGCCCCCGAGACGCTTCTAACGATGCTGTCACGTCACGTCTTCATGTTTCTGCCCTCTTTCCTCCTGTATTTGCATGATGAACGTGTTGTTTTCACTCTCTCTTTCCTCAGGACTAGTTGAGGCTGCTCTTGACGCAGCACCTGAAGCAGGTGTGTGTGAGTGTGTGTGTGTGTGAGTGTGTGTGTGTGTGTGTTCACGAGCTGCATGGCCGGCACGTCTCTGATCGATACACCAGTCACTGGAGCTTTGCTTGCTTTGAGCTCCTGCTGATCGACTAACCGCTGATTGACTAACCGCTGCCTCGATGGCTTTAGCATCTCACACACTGTGTCTGCTGAAACACTAGCATGGTTTAACTGGCGCTAACTGGTGCTAACAGGTGTGTCTGGTGTGTCTCCTGATTGAACAGCCGTCTCCACATGTGCACAACAACTTCAGGCGATTTCACCACAGGATTATGAATGGAATAGTAAAGTTCACCGGAAACGTTTAAAAAAAAAAAATAATATATAATAATTATAATAAAACAAAATAAACAATAATATAATAATAATAACAATATATATGTACAATAAATATACACTGCCGTTCGAAAGTTTGGGATCGGTACGATTTTTTATATTTTTAAAAGAAGTCTCTTCTGCTCACCAAGGCTGCGATTATTTGATCAAAAATATTTAAAAAACAGATATATTGTGAAATATTATTCTAATGTAAATCATCTGTTTTCTGTGTGAATATATAGTAAAGTGTAATTTATTCCTTTGATCAAAGCTGTATTTTCAGCATCATTACTCCAGTCTTCAGTGTCACATGATCCTTCAGAAATCAGTATAATATGATGATTTGATGCTCAAGAAACATTTATGAATGAAAGTGACAGTAAAGACATTTATAATGTTACAAAATATATTTCAAATTAATTAAATAGAACTTTCTATTCATCAAAGAATCCTGAGAACTGTTTTCAACACTGATAATAATCATAAATGTTTCTTGATCATCAAATCATCATATTAGAGTGATTTCTGAAGGATCATGTGACACTGAAGACTGGAGTAATGATGCTGAACATTCAGCTTTGATCACAGGAATAAATTACACTTTACTATATATTCACATAGAAAACAGATGATTTACATTAGAATAATATTTCACTGTTTTACTGTATTTTTTATCTAATAAAACGCAGCCTTGGAGAGCAGAAGAGACTCTTCCAGAAACATTAATAATCTTACCGATCCCAAACTTTTGAACGGCCGTGTGCTTTTATTTTCAATACCCTTTTTAACTTGATTAAACTCGATAAACTGTGAGTCTGTATTGGACTGATGGCTGTTCAATAAGGGACACGTTTCTTTTTCCTTTTCCTTTCTGTTTTGCATTTGCACTCTTGTCCCCGTCCTCCTGCACTGTGGGTTCGTGCGGTGGGTGCTGACCGGATCATGTGATCATGGACCGTACGGGAATGGGAACGGTTGTGGGAAATGTCTTCTGTCCATGTGCCATATGCAGTAGGATGCAAAAGTGGAGAACCTCAGAGAACATTCACTAATAAAACATGTCTTCATATTTCATGCCAAAATCAAAAGAACAAAATATGAAACTATATTTTGCATAAAGAAAATCAAGTCTGTTTTGTTTGGTTTTAATTAAATTGATTGATTCTATTAAAATTATTATTTAGCAATTGAGAGTGTTATTTTAGTATTATTTTTATACCATCAAGTAGCTTCAACTTACAAAAAATTTGAAATGTTGCATTTGCACCTAACTATAATAATTTAGTTTAATTAATATTTTCTTCTAATATTATTTTTTTTTATAGTTTTAGTTTGTTTCAGTCAGCAATAACAACACTGCAAATTAAGCACATTTCCCCCCAAAAAACAATTTTATTAAAAATCTATTTTCTTCTGTTAAAAAAACGAACACATTTTCATGCCAATCGAGCAGTATTATTTAAGTATTATACCATCATGATATTTATGTATTTTATATATATATATATATATATATATATATATATATATATATAAAAGTTTTTTTTTTATTTAACTCTTTCTTCTAATATTTAATTAGTTTGTTTCTTTTGATTTTGTTTAAATATGATCTGAACATGACGAGTTTTATGAGATTTACGGTTTATTTCGTAATAAAAGTGCTGCAGTTTAATGATCATAGTCCATCAAAACTACAGCTCAGTTTATAAACTCTCCAGAGCTTTGATGAAGAACTCTTAGAGATATGAATCTCTGAAGCTGCTCCATCCTTTTGTCATGGGTCGAGCCCTCCCGACCGCTCTCCTCACGTGTGTGTGTGTCCTCAGGCGTGTGTGTGTGCTCACGTGTGTGTGTGTGTCCTCAGACCTGCTGGAGGAGACGGAGAAGCTGATGCTGGAGAAGGTGGAGGTGCAGCGGCAGGCGCAGAAGGAGAGTGTGGAGTTGCAGCTGCAGGTGAAGCACCTGGAGGCGGAGCTTGAGGAGCAGGTGATGCGAGTGCAGGAGCTCCAGGACACGAGCCGGTCCGAGCGAGACGACCTCCGTCAGCAGATCCAGGCCTTGGAGAAACAGCTGGAGAACAACCGCAGGTTCATGGACGTGAGTTTCCTCATCATGTCTCTTCCATGTTCATTAAACGTTTGAATCAACACTGAAGTGAGTTAAACTGCAGTTCATGGACTGGCCACTAGAGACCGGCTCAAAAGAGAGTCAGTCCCATAGACCCGCATGTTAAAATACCCAACTTTACAGCAGAGAAACACATGTATACAGCCTGGTGCAAAAACTGGTTTTGGTCTATACAGCTGATTTTACCCTTCATGACGACTGTGAGGGGGTGAATTTTTTTTATAACTCATCCGTTTAAATTATATTAAGCCTTAAAGTTCTGCATAATTAAGGGCGTGGCCACTTGAGTGACAGGTGGATTGCCGCTGATGTCACTACTAGCCGTTTGTCTGCTGTCTGTTAGCGTCACGTCACCTCAGCTAATCCGCCTCATTGGCCCTGTCCCAAATGGCACCCTAAGCACTCATGGTCTTCCTACGAGTCCACACTTTCGTGACGTAACGCCACTTTGACTGTTGGGAAGAAGTCTGCTTCTGAGCTCGCATCAGTGCGCATCGAGGGCACATATCGACCGCAACGGGGGCGCTAGCGAGCACCCTTCTGAAACCTTAAATGACAAATCGGACACCCTACGGTCTCATGGACTTACCGGAGACGCTCATGCGCAGCCATTGTAAGTCCACAAGACGGAAAGTGCATATGAATCCCATTTTCGTTTATCCGGGAGTGACGCTGCCAAGATGGCGACGGCCGGCTCCGCCCACTTTGGGCTTAAAGTCACAGCCTACAACGTAGCTACGGCGGGAGTTCGACGCAGAAGTATAAATTGGGCTTTAGTTTTAGTAAGTTTAGTACTCAGAGCCACACCCACCTTTTACATCATCACCACGGACCAATGGGAGTTCAGAGGTGTTTACCAGCCAGAACTTTTTCGTGAAGTTCGCTTTGGCAAGCTGTTTCAAACTCCCGAAACTGATTTTGAAATGACACACCAGTGTTACATCATCCGAATGGCTCAAGTGTGACTTGTTTCTGTCCTTGTGTTTATCAGGAACAGGCCGCGGACAGGGAACACGAGCGCGACGTCTTTCAGCAGGAGATTCACAGCCTGGAGCAGCAGCTGAAGAACCCGCCCAAAACTGGAACCGGAAGTGACCGCAGGGACCGAGAGGTACGACACCTGATCGCTCGCCCCGAAGCCTCCAGCTAGTTTCACTCACGCCTTTAGTCCTCAGACAATGAGCTTGTGTTCTCTCTGCTGGACTGATATCAGCTCAAACACACACACAACACCTCACAAAACAGCAGAACAACTCGAAAAAACACCAGGAATACAGATCAGCCTTAATAAATAGTCAGTTTATAGTCCTAAAATGGCATTCGTAACCAATTGTATTTCCGTAATATGACATATTTCTGTGTTTTAGGACTCATTACTGCAGAAATAAGTATTTTTTAACATCCGGTTCCATCATCCTGAATCAATGGGTGTTTTATAATGGGTTAATTGCCATATACAGTTGTAATCAAAATGATTCAACCCCCATTGCAATTCAGGTTTATTGGCAACATTTACAGTCTTTCTTCTGTTTGTAAAAAAAAGTAACAGAAAAGTAACTGAAATGGCTCAACACAACAAATGTTTCAAGTGGTTTCCCCAAATGCAACTTCTAATGACTTCTGCAGTCTCAAAATTATTCAACCCCTTCATGGCAAGCATCTTTAGCACTGAGTAAAACACCCTTCTGCTGTTATGAGCCGATGCAAACGAGATGTAGAGCCTGACCGCAGCGTTTCTGAGGAGTCTTAGCCCGTTCCTCATGAGCAATGGCCTCCAGGTCAGGAATATTCTTGGGTTTGCAACCGTCGCCTTCAAATCCCACCAGAGATTTTCTATGGGGTTCAAGTCAGGTGACTGTGACTGTCTTCTTGGACCATTCTTTTGATTTAGCCATATTTCTAACATGCAGTCAAACGTATCACTCAACAAACCTCACCAGTTCAGAGGTTTCATGTGTTCTAGCTCAAGCACACCTGGTGCAGCTAATGAAGCCCTTGATTAGTGAGACGAGGCAGATCTGGGCTGTTGTGAGGGATTCTGTTCAGGGGGTTGAATAATTTTGAGACTGCAGAAGTCATTAGAAGTTGCATTTTCAGTTGAATTTGGGGAAACCACTTGAAACATTTGTTGTGTTGAGCTTATTTCAATTACTTTTGTTTGATTTGTTCATTGCAAACAGCTGAAAGTCTACAGTTTACCCATAAACCTGATTTGCAATGTGGGTTGAATCAATAAAATTTTATATACAGTATATAGGGTTAATTGTATATACTGTGTATATATATCTATATATATCATGAGTTTAAAAATGCTTCCAAATAAGCTGGCAGTAAATAAACACACATTCAGTCCTTCACGTAAAGAGATGTTTCACAGCTTCAGCATGTGCAGAAATAAAGACACATTAAAGGGATAGTTCACCCAAAAATAGTTTTAGTAATAGTCATAATTTAGTTATAACTCCATATTTAAGACTTTATCTACTAAAATAACCAGCTTCCGACAGATGGCCGTACGCTTTGATTTACAGTGGAAGAGTAACCCTTGACCTGACGCACAACGTGATGATGAACACGGAAGCGCAGAGACTCGAGCAAAACAAAACACTGGTCATGAATTAGAGTCTAACGTGGGCTAATTTTCATTTTTGGGTGAACTATCCCTTTAAGTGATTTGCAGTCAGTTGCCAGGCAGCGACACACTCATCTGACGTCATATGGCTGCTCTGTCCTCTCTCTCTCTCTCTCTCTCTCTCTCTCTCTCCTCATCTCTCTCTCTCTCTCTCTCTCCTCATCTCTCTCTCTCTCTCTCTCTCTCTCTCTCTCTCTCTCTCTCTCTCTCTCTCTCTCTCTCTCTCTCTCTCTCTCTCTCTCTCTCTCTCTCTCTCTCTCTCTCTCCCTCTCTCTCTCTCTCTCTCTCCCTCTCTCTCTCCTCATCTCTCTCTCTCTCTCCCTCATCCCTCCCTCTCTCTCTCTCAGGTGCAGGAGTTGACCCGTGCGCTGCAGGAGAAGTCTGACTGCTGCAGTGAGCTGCTGTTGAGCTCTGAGCAGCTGCAGAGAGATGTGTGTGAGAGAAACGAGGAGATCGAGACGCTCGGCGCGCGCGTGAGAGAGCTGGAGCACACACTCATGCACAGGGTCAGTGTGTGTTTCTCCTCCGGTTCTGCTGTTAGCCGCCAGTCTTACTCCACTGGGATGCTGTGTGTGTGTGTGTGTGTGAGGAGTGCGTGACAAATGGGTGTCTGAACGCTGAACGTGTGTGTGAGGAGAGCATGCTGAACGTGTGTGTCCTTGCTGTGCGTTAATGTGGTGTGTGTGAATGCAGTGGTTTAGCGTCACGTCTCTGCTTTAAGGATCATGTTCTGTCTCTATGTGTGTGTGTTGTTGGGCTTGTATGTCAGCGAGATCGGACGACCTGTGTGTGTGTTTAATTTGACTGTGACTATATGTGCAGAAGGGATGGGTCTAGCTGGTTAGTGTGTTTATCTAGATGTTGTTCTTATATGCGTGTGTGTGAGCGTCTGGTTACTGTAACACACTGAAGCACCGCATACACGCCACACATGCTAAAGCCACGATCTGGAGAATGTGTTGTTTTCCACATCCCTGTTTATGTGACCTTGAGTTCTACTAAGGAAATAAATAAATATTATTTAGTCTTAAAAAATAAACTTTTTGATAGTGATTTTTTTTATTACTTATTTTGAATGAATAAATAATAATATTATTATTTTGTCATGTAACTATTATTTAACATTGATTAATAATGTTGTTATTTTTGTTTTTGTTGTAGTAGTTGTGATTATTATTTGCCATTCAACATTATTATTATTAGATAATTAAATAATAATAATAATAATAGTTAGAAGTTTATGTAGATGTATTTTTGGAATATTGATATTGTTGTGATTTTTATTATTTTACTACTAATTATTGTTTTATTTGTTATTTTTCCATTGTTTTTAATTTATTTTAATTTATTTTATTAATCTTATTATTTATACAAATAAATAACAATTGTTGTTATTTTTGTTGTTTTGATTATTATTATTTTGCCATTAAACTTTATCATTATTAAATAAATAATCATAATCTTCTACTACTACAAATTTTTATTTTTTATCATTATTATTATGTCTGTCAGTAATCTGCAAAAGTACACATTTTCAAAATAGTGCATGGTTCACCTGGACGACTAATTAGTCTGTATAATTACACATCAGATGCGAGGGAGGATAAAAGTTTCTAAACGAACTAGTCAACCTCTCTAGTCTGCTGTACATGTGCGAGTGTGTGTTTATGTGCTGTGTGTGTGTGTGTGTGTACGCAGGTGGAGGAGGCTCAGCATGTGTCCATGGCGGGCCGAGGAGACGTCACTCTCGAGGCTCAGCTCCAGACCGAGAGAGAGGCTCTGGACAGGAAGGAGAAAGAGGTACTTCCTGTCACATGACCCTCTCACTGACCACTGACAGAACACTATTGCCTCGTGTCACATGACCCTCTCACTGACAGAACACCATTGCCTCGTGTCACATGACCCTCTCACTGACAGAACACCATTGCCTCGTGTCACATGACCCTCTCACTGACAGAACACCATTACCTCCTGTCACATGACCCTCTCACTGACAGAACACCATTACCTCCTGTCACATGACCCTCTCACTGACCACTGACAGAACACTATTGCCTCGTGTCACATGACCCTCTCACTGACAGAACACCATTGCCTCGTGTCACATGACCCTCTCACTGACAGAACACCATTGCCTCGTGTCACATGACCCTCTCACTGACAGAACACCATTACCTCCTGTCACATGACCCTCTCACTGACAGAACACCATTACCTCCTGTCACATGACCCTCTCACTGACCACTGACAGAACACTATTGCCTCGTGTCACATGACCCTCTCACTGACAGAACACTATTGCCTCGTGTCACATGACCCTCTCACTGACAGAACACCATTACCTCCTGTCACATGACCCTCTCACTGACAGAACACCATTACCTCGTGTCACATGACCCTCTCACTGACAGAACACCATAACCTCCTGTCACATGACCCTCTCACTGACAGAACACCATTACCTCGTGTCACATGACCCTCTCACTGACAGAACACCATTACCTCCTGTCACATGACCCTCTCACTGACAGAACACCATTACCTCGTGTCACATGACCCTCTCACTGACAGAACACCATTACCTCCTGTCACATGACCCTCTCACTGACAGAACACCATTACCTCGTGTCACATGACCCTCTCACTGACAGAACACCATAACCTCCTGTCACATGACCCTCTCACTGACAGAACACCATTACCTCGTGTCACATGACCCTCTCACTGACAGAACACCATTACCTCGTGTCACATGACCCTCTCACTGACAGAACACCATTACCTCCTGTCACATGACCCTCTCACTGACAGAACACCATTACCTCGTGTCACATGACCCTCTCACTGACAGAACACCATTACCTCCTGTCACATGACCCTCTCACTGACAGAACACCATTACCTCGTGTCACATGACCCTCTCACTGACAGAACACCATTACCTCCTGTCACATGACCCTCTCACTGACAGAACACCATTACCTCGTGTCACATGACCCTCTCACTGACAGAACACCATTACCTCCTGTCACATGACCCTCTCACTGACAGAACACCATTACCTCGTGTCACATGACCCTCTCACTGACAGAACACCATTACCTCCTGTCACATGACCCTCTCACTGACAGAACACCATTACCTCGTGTCACATGACCCTCTCACTGACAGAACACCATTACCTCCTGTCACATGACCCTCTCACTGACAGAACACCATTACCTCGTGTCACATGACCCTCTCACTGACAGAACACCATTACCTCCTGTCACATGACCCTCTCACTGACAGAACACCATTACTTCCTGTCACATGACCCTCTCACTGACAGAACACCATTGCCTCATGTGTATCGAGGTGCAGTTTGTAGTATGAAGCGCTCCTCACTTTCACATCCGATACAGAGCTGTAAACACAACCATCCAGCTCCGACGGGAATAACATCTCAAAATTGATGCAGAGTTTATAAAAAACATTTTTAATCTATTTTTGTATGAGAAAGCGTCACTACTGTTGTCAAGTCATCTTCATTTCTCCTGCGCTTTATACCGAACACATCGTCTGAAAGCAGCTTCACAGTAATAAGCAGAATCAGTGATGCTAACTTCATCACATATGAGACAAACTCAGATTATAGTCATTACTCAATCGATTCGTCAGTTCTGAAACCGCTGAATCTGCATCTGTGTTGTTTATACTGTAACACTGAGCCGTCCTGTATTCACTCATGCTAATGTTACCCAGCTAACCTCTGCTCATCTGCAAAAACTTTTGTTGTGGAGACTTTTATCATTTTAATAATTGATGGTTTTTTCCTCGGTGACAGCGAGTGTCATGACACATTGAGCTTGCTTTGAAACTATTTTCAAAAAATTGCTTGTAAATTTTGCATTAATTACAAAAAGACAGCAAATAACGCATTGAATTAAACATACAATTTTGAAGTTAATAAAAAGTCACAACTTTTGACAATCTCACTGTAACTCACTCACTTCAGTGTGTCATCATGAAAGGGAAGTTGTGTCTTTTATTCTCTATTGTGTCGTATATCTGAGTAAAACTGCTTCTGGAACAAGAACAAATGTGGGCGGGGCTTGATTTTGATTGGATGGTTGTGGTTTGCTATTGGCTGATCTCGTGTGAGTGACAGGTTGCCCCGCCCACATCATCACAGAAGAGAAGAGATGCTGCAAGAGGAACTTATTCTGATTCAAGATTATTAACACAATAATGTGCAGCGATAAATCATTTATAATGAACACTGCAAATAAGAATCGTGCGTGCGTGTGTGTGTGTGTGTGTGTGTGTGTGTGTGCAGATAGTGAACCTGGAGGAGCAGCTGGAGCAGTTTCGTGAGGATCTGGAGAATAAGAGCGAGGAGGTTAATCAGCTCAACATGCAGCTGGAGATCCAGAGTAAGGAGATCAGCAGCCATCAGCAGAACCAGACCCGCCTCACACAGGTCAGACTCACACACACACACACACACACACACACACACACACACACACACACTGACCATCAGCAGAACCAGACCCGCCTCACACAGGTCAGACTCACACACACACACACACACACACACACACACACACACACACACACACACACACACACACTGACCATCAGCAGAACCAGACCCGCCTCACACAGGTCAGACTCACACACACACACACCCTGACCATCAGCAGAACCAGACCCGCCTCACACAGGTCAGACACACACACACACACACACACACACACACACACACACTGACCATCAGCAGAACCAGACCCGCCTCACACAGGTCAGACTCACACACACACACACACACACACACACACACACACACACACACACACACTGACCATCAGCAGAACCAGACCCGCCTCACACAGGTCAGACTCACACACACACACACACACACACACACACACACACACACTGACCATCAGCAGAACCAGACCCGCCTCACACAGGTCAGACTCACACACACACACACACACACACACACACACACACACACACACACACACACACACACACACTGACCATCAGCAGAACCAGACCCGCCTCACACAGGTCAGACACACACACACACACACACACACACACACACACTGACCATCAGCAGAACCAGACCCGCCTCTCACAGGTCAGACACACACACACACACACACACACACACACACACCAGCGCTCTCATCCTTCACACTCTTACATAAGAGGCTGTTTTCACACTTCCAGTTCATTTTCAGAGTTTGCTTCTGCCCACACGAGTCTCGTTTCACATTGTGTTCTCTGTGTGTGTGTGTGTGTGTGTGTGTGTGTGTGTGTGTTTGCGTGACTATCATTGTAAGTGTTGTCCACTTCACTTTATACTCATGCTTCTGTTTGGTTTTACTACAAACCTGAGCGCACACACAGAGAATTACATCTGATATACATTACCAGAAATGTGTGTGCAGCAAATTCTCAGTTCTGATCCGTCAGCGTGTGTGTGTGTGTGTGTGTGTGTGTGTCTGTGTGTGTTTCATCCTCATCAGACCAGACCAGGTCAATCCATGCAAGACTGGTTTAACCCTATAAAGACCGTATCTAAGGCCTGTAAATGATGAAGTCTTTGCTTTCGCAAAAGAGATCAGACTCTTTATATCCAGTAAAGTGTGTTAGTGTAACTGTCCGTCCTCCAGCTGGAGCTTCACGAGTCTCTCTGTGTCACATCTGAGAGGATTTATCAAGGAAACGTGAGAAGAACTTTGATAGTGTTAGTAATATTTCAGCTGGACTGAAGCATGTTTACTTGATTATCATCATCATTTATTATAAAAATCATAAGTATCAAATATAATAATCAGGTTTATTTGTTCATCTGTCAATCATTGTGTTGCATTGCATTACAGATCATAAAACTGAGTATTGAAATATCATCTTACTAAGACAATATTGGCAGATATTTATATTTATATGTGTTTTATGAGATTATCTGCTGTTCTGCTATAAAGATCTCAATGATTTACATCAGACTTTCATATAAACATCAGCATCTGCAGAATGAAACATTTACATCCAATTTTACTCTTGTAATATGAAATTTCAGACAGAAACAGAATATCCAAGCAGAAGAAATATGGGAAATGACTTGATGACTTGGACAGTGAAAAGTGTGTGTGTGTATGATCTCATTTACAGGGAAGAAAAATAAGAGTTCACAGAAAGACTTTATTATAAAGAATGTTCCTGTATAATCAAGCGCACTGAGGAATCATTCGCAATGAGACGCGGATCATGAGTTAAGATCGTAAATAGAGTCAGTTCTGATTTCATGTTTAACTTTAATCGTGATTTGGGTGTAAAACAGGAGATGTGACATCATCTCAGCCCTGTCGTCAGCTAGCTGCCCTAAATCGTCCTCCCAGCAGACAAACGTGTCCTAAATTCAGAGTCATGTGACGATGTTTAACTCTTGAAGGTCTTGGAGGAGAAGGACAGGCAGATTATCGTCCTTAACGAGCAGATCGTTAAACATCAGCACACGGACACAGAGCCTGAGGAAGAGGTAAAGACACGTATACATATGTGTGCCGCCAGTGTGTGTCCTACACATATGCATATAGCAGCGCTCGTCAGACCCGTGTGTGTGTGTGTGTGTGTGTGTGTGTGTGTTTCTCTCGGTTTGGTGCCGCCTGCTGTCTTTTGCCATCTTGTGTTGCATAAACTCACTTTACTTTGCATCTTATTAGTAACAGTCACACAAATGGCGAAACACATCAGCTTGTGTTTAAAGAGTGCAAACATTTCAGAGCAAATTTACTGTGTGATAAAACATCATGATTGCGTTCTTTAAACTGTGTGTAATGTGCTTTCATTCACATTGAATTGAAGGGAAACGCCTCAGATCCTCTGGATTAATTCATTTCTTCATCGATTTCTGTTTTTTTTTTTTATGTGTTGCTGTGGTTTGGGTTGTTTTCTTTTGTCCTGCAGTGTTTTATATTAATTCCTCTCACACCTTCTTCAGATTGTTCACCCAAAAAGGAAAACCCATATTTTGTCTGTGGATCATAACATGAGATGTTTAGCAGAATGTTCACGCTGCTCTTTTCCGTACAGTGGAAGTGAATGGGGTCCAACACTGTCAAGCTCTAACCTTCTGTCTAAATGACATCAAAGTACCATAATATTATTATAAATATAGTCCATGTGGCTCGTGTTGCTATATTTCAGGTCTTCTGAAGTCATATTATAGCTTTGTCTCAGATCTCCAGGTCACCGTATGGAAAAGAGCAGCCGGTTTATTCTCTAATATGTCTTCTTTATTCTCCCTGAAGAAGTCTTACAGGTTAAGATGACAAAATTGGCATATTTGGATGAAATATTCCTTTAGGAATTTCTTGTAAATTATATATTCGAGTCAAAGGGCGTTTCATGTCTAAATTAAAATGTCTCAAATTCTTCAATCTCTCAGTCTTTTGTGGCGAGAGAACGACGGTTACACACACCCAGTCAGACAGGTCAGGTGACCTGCTTAACCATGTGACGCACAAATATCACTATTTTAAAGGAATGTATCTTCAAAAATGAACATTTTGTCATCTTTTACTCACCCTTGTGTTGTTCCAACCCTGTATTTCATTTTGTCCATGAAACACTGAGTTTTCAGACCGAATGTCATCATGTGATGAAAGTGGGTTGTGATTTATACTGTCGAACACCTTAATAACTCATACGACGACCTCTGAAGTCATGTGATCGATTAGCCAGTTATTCAGATGAATGGAATGTGAGCTTTTATGATGGTGTGTTTAATTAGTGGTGCACTGAAATTGTATTATTATTTTTTTATTATTTTAACAATAAACCTCTATTGTGCAGCACTTTGCTAAAAAATTAAAGGAATTTTATTTCATTTTCATTTGATTTACATTTTTTAAATATTAATTAAATTGTTAATGTTTTTGTGGCTAGAAAAGTTAAAACTGACAGCACAAAGTTTCTGAAAAAATAAAACATTTCATAGGACCATATTATATAAAAAATGATTCAATTGTAAAAATATTATTAATTACATTTTTGATTATTAAAATGTAATTAAACCATTAAAATTGAATCTATAATTTTTTTTATGGAAACCGTGGAATATACGGGGGGAAAAATCATAAAATTCAAATAAAAAAATAAAGATTTCATATCATATGGCCCTAAAAAGTTCATTTATTTTTAAATATATATTTTTTATTTTATTATTTTTTATTTTTTATTTTAATGAATAGTTGTTAAATTGTACGTTTTAATTAGACATGCTTTTTGATTACGACCATTTAATTTAACCATTAAAATAGACTAATAAAACATAAAATGTAATAGAGAGAAATTAAAATGGAGAAAAAATAAAACTGAATTTGTGAAAAATGCATAGGGCCCTATTACAGTGTACATCAGCTGAAACTATAACTGTTTTAATTTATTGGTAAAACTTTACAATAAGATTCCATTTGTTAAGATCTACAATAGTTAACATGAACGAACAAACCTTACTAAACTTTAATTTCGGTTCCTGTGATTTGGAAAAAAAAATTTTTTCAATGCATCACTACATTTTATTGTTGATTTTTGGTTTTCCTTTCGGATCATGGCAGTGAAAATCACCCCCCACTTTACCTGTTGAGCAGACATATCTCATTTAGGAAATAACACTTGGTTGGAATGTTTGTGTGAAGGCTTGGTTTGAGAGCCATTGAGATGAACCCCGAGCCGAGCTGATGTGTGTGTGTGTGTGTCTGCAGACGTTGGAGCAGAAAGAGGAGGTTCTCCTTGATCTGGAGGCGCAGGTCGAGCGCTTGCGTAGCGAACAGGAGCGACTGAAGAGGAACCGCGAGGAGGAGGTGGAGCAGCTCAACGCCGTCATCGAGAAACTCCAGCAGGAGCTGACGCACATCGAGCGCAAGGACCAGCCCAGAGACGAGAGCCACGAGATGAAGCAGAAGATGGACGAGGTCGCGACCGAGCTCGACACGCTGAAAGCCGAACACGGCTCGCTTCGTAGCCAATACGAGCGGCTGCGCGAGGAGACGCTAGTGGAGCTGGAGGAGGCGCTGAGGGAGAAGACGGCGGCGTTCGTGGTGGTTCAGGCGCAGGTTCAGGCGCTGGAGGAGAGTGCTGGGTCACGGGTGAGGAGTTTGAGCCGGCGAGTGGAAGAGCTGGAGGCGTCAATGGAGGAGAAGGACTCGGAGCTGCGCGCTAGCAAGCTAAACGTGGAACTAGCGCAAACGGATGCCGACACTCTCCACGCTAGAGTCGCTCAGCTTGAAGACAAACTCAGGGAGAAAGTGGCCGCCGTTCTGGTCAGTCAAGCTCAGCTAGGAGCCGTACAGACGCAAACCAAAGATCTGAGAGGCGATGCCCTCGCTGGAGAAATGAGGAAAGGCCTCAGGGCGTCGACACACGGGCCGATCCTGCTGACGGAGAAGCTGAAGGAGCTGGAGGAGGGCTTGAGCGCCATGCAGAAGGACCAGGAGCTGCAGAAACAGATGTTGAGCAGCTCCGAGGACGAGGTGATGGAGTACGAGAGGAGGTTAGCCGTGATGATGGACATACTAAACCAGATGAGAACCAAACCGACCTATCACAGGCCGCTGATCACTGAGGTGCGTCATTCACCTTCAACATCTCTCACATCATCACAGTTTATTCACTATAGTTTACAACATGGTAATAAAATATGAGCAGAACTCAGTTGATATTTGACTGGTTTTGTCCGTCCTTCTGTTAGACTGTCTCACACATGAATTATGTTGAATATCTGTCAGCTGTTAAATTTAACTACACAATTAGATAATACCAGTTTAGCTCAACCAATCACCAAGCAATGCTTCATTGTGTTAAGAATTAAGAATATCACGATTTCGGTTTTATTGCGATTAGTTGTGCAGCTCTACTAATAACACTAGTGTTTGACGTCACCTCATGAGAGTCTGTCACACACAGGAGTCAGAGCTGCTGCAGGAGGTCAAAGGTCAAGCTGCGTCCACTAAAGAGGAGCTGACCTGCTACAGAGAACTGAGCCACAAGCTTCAGGAGGAGATCGAGGTACAAACGCCAACTCCTGCCAGAAATGATTCTCCCACTGTTATTATCTCATGATATTAGGTCTTGATTTCTTAAAGAGTGATCAAAATGAAAAAAGAACAAATATCTGCCAATGGGGTCAGAAAAATAAACCTAATTCAAAGGGAGAGCAAGATTATTTTTCTGTTTTAAAGGGATAGTTCACCCAAAAATTAAAATTAGCCCATGATTTACTCATCCTAGGTGTATATGACATTCTTCTTTCAGACGAACACAATCAGAGTTATATTAATAAGCACCCTGACGCTTCAGAGCTTTATAATGGCAGTGAATGGATGTTTCTGTTTTGAAGTCCATTAACAGGCATGAAAACTCCTCACCTTTCGGCGAAATTCGCCGTTTTAAAACCAAAATGGGTCACCTACGTGATTTGTGCAGATCCGATGAGAAAATATTTATGGGATGGGAGGGGGGGTCGTGGTCGTGGCCAGCATTTACCCGCTATATCTCTATAGTTACCATAAACTTAGCAGCTTTAAAAAACCAATCATCATTCCTAATGCCGAAACCTGACAGCCAATCCGAGTCAGAATAGGGCAGAATTGTTTTCAAAGTCTTTAACACCGCGAGTCTGATGACACACTGCTGAACAAAGAACCGCACGTCGGAGAGCAAGCCTGAGGTAAGTTAGCTTACAATGTTAACTGTCCTGTCAGATACAGACAGCGATGTTGCCAATGTCATTATTTTTAATTTTGACATAGAAGAGGGCGGGATAATATCGCGAGCGGGCGCGGGCGCCGTGAGCGCTGAGCGAGCAGGAACGAGTAGTGAGTTGTTGTCGAAAAAGATGGATAACGCAAAAAAGCTGTCGGGGGCTAAAAATAGAAAAAGAAAGAGAGGAAAGGAGATGGCATGTCAACTGATGCGACAGCAGCTAAATAAGTGGATGGTGAAGGGCTACAGGTAGGATTTTGTTTTGTGTGACGTCCAGGCATGTAGGCTAATGCCATGCCATCGGGACTACCGGGAGATTCCCGGTGGGCCGACCTGCTTTTAACGGCCCATAAAACTCGTACATCGGTTGCCCATTCGTTTTGTTTTGCTTAATTGGCGGCGCTGGGTTAGTGCGTAATTAGTGTGTAATGCATTGGTCAATAAAAAGTCAGCGTTAGTTTTTTTTTCTGACACCCCATGAAACGCGTAGATCAGCGGCCCATTTGGTTCTTTTCTTGATTGACACTGGGCTAGCCCAATCACACCTTTAATGTAAATTATAGAAATATACTCTTTCAAGTATAGAAATTAGTACAAAACTAATTATGAAAGTTTCCTTTTTTTTCAGTGCATTTGTTTTACAATGGCTATTACTATCATGGGATTAATATTATAACTATTATTATGTAGGCCTAGTAGTAATGTAGACAGACACTGTAACTAAAATAATTTTTCTTTGTTTAATTTTCACCAGATTGATGAATTTAACATTAAAAAGCACTATATATATATATAGTTGATTGGATTGGATTTTTTGCTGCCGCATCCTTCTCACCTTTTTTACCCCTGACCTGTTTTCATGCCTGCATTAAAGTGAATCATAAATGTGATAAAAGTGCATTTATCCATGATATGATGAACAGATGCACTTTTATGGACTTCAAAACAGAAACAGTCATTCACTGCCATTATAAAGAAGAATGTCATATACACTAGGATGACTTGAGGGGGACATTTTTGGGTGAACTATCCCTTTAAGCATAAACTCGCTTCATTTTGACCAGTTTACCAGAATTTTATTTTATATGTACATTTTCTGTTTACAAGTTTGAGTGGTTTTGTTGCGTTTTTGTAATTTTTATTAGTTTTTAAAATGAACATTTTTACTTTCAAACTTTCTAGGTTGTATTCATTTTTATTAAAAAAGTTATTTTATACTTCAAGTTGGGCTAATCAGGATTTAGAAGTATCAGAAATATTCGTTGATGGTTTTATTTTAGTTAATAATAGTAATAATGCTGGTGTGCAGCACCTGCCGCTCTGAAGAAATGATGATGATGTGACCCTTTAAAACAGATGAAATGTGCATTTGAACACTGATGTTTGGTTTTAATGGTGTCCTGTGTCTTCATCAGATGAAGGAGAGCATGATCACACAGCTCCAGACGGCTCTCAGCCAGGTAGAGCCAAACACGCCCGTTTTAGTTCAGTTATTTACTTATATTTTTCTCTTGTTTCTTACAGTGAATATAGCTGTAGCAAACAAACGCTAGGGCACATTACATCACTTCCTGTTTGTCACCTGCAGGTCCAAGCGGCCTCACATGACGAAGACGTCGCCAAGACGGTGAAACTTCTCCAGGAGCTGCAGGAGGTCAAAAGTGAAGCGTCTGCCACACAAAAAGAGCTGCAGGAGGTCAAAGGTCAAGCGTCCGCCACACAACAGGAGCTGCAGGAGGTCAAAGGTCAAGCGTCCGCCACACAACAGGAGCTGCATGAGGTCAAAGGTCAAGCGTCCGCCACACAACAGGAGCTGCAGGGCTGCAGGGATCAGAGTGTTCGGCTGCAAGAGCTGCTCCAGGTATCCAGCGTTTTCCCTGTTTTCAGACGGATCTCGGCTCATTTGTGAATTTGTGGCTCATTATTCCTGTTGTTTCTTTGTGAAGGAGAGAGAAATGAGCATCGCTCTACTGAAGGATCAGCTCCACAGGGTGAGACTCACTCCAGCTGCACACGGCCTGATGGGACGTCATCCAGGCTCTTCCACCTTTAACCTTTGATTGGTTTCTCTGCAGGCCTCACGAGAGGGAGATCGGTCCACAGAAGAGCTGCTACAGGAGCTGCAGGAGGTCAAAGGTCAAGCGGCCGCCACTAAAGAGGAGCTGAGCAGCTTCAGGGAGAGAAGCCTCAAACTGCAGGAAGAGATCGAGGTACTCAAACCCTCTGATGATGGATCCTCCAGAGCCTCATGTGATCGTGATAGAATGTTAAATGATCCACATGTGAAACGTTGATCTGATCTTTCACACACAAAAAAACCCATTTAACACTTTTTAAAAAAGGTTCAGGAAACACTTAATTTTGTTAAATTTATACTTAGAAATGTAAGATCACAGTTTGAAAATCTCTCATCGACATTAATGGAATGTTTTTATTTTTAAATTGTTTCTTTATTTTAATTTTACATTTTAGCGTTTTAATAAAAAAAAATGTTTGATGTTTTTTTTCTTTTATGTGCTTTATTTTAATAGTTTTTTTTTTTTTTTTTACATCTTGTTTTATTTTGATAAATTATTTAATAGGACATTTTCCTGATTTAATACATTCTTAGAAAGTGTTTTATTTTGATTTTCTATTTTTGTTTATTTTATTTTAATTTACGTTTATGATTTAATACATTTTAGCAAGTATTTTATTTAGATTTTTTAATCATTTACTTATTTTAATTCTACATTGTTAATATTTTTAAAAAAGTAATTAAGTGTTTTATTTCCCTTTTTAAATTTAATTGTAATATTTAAAATTTATTTATTTTTATTTAATTTTAATTTTACATTCGTACGATTACATTTTTTAGTTAGTGTTTTATTTAGATTTTTCATTTTTAAATTATTTATTCATTTTAATTTTACAAAATGATCCCAGATGTTCTTTTACACAGAACTAAAGGCTAAAACCTGAACTTACCTCAAACTTTACTCCAGATCTTTCATAGAAATAACAGATAAGTAAAGCTCTTGGTGTCTCTCTCAGGTCAGAGACATGTCCATTGCTGAGCTGAGGGTCAAAGTTCAGGAGCTGCAGACGGTTTTGGCCAAATCCAGCGAGGAACCACCACAACATCCACAGTCTCAGCCTAAAAAGAAAAACGGAGATAACAGAGAGCATCATGGGATAAACAAAAGTGCTGACGCAAGTAAAGACAAACCCTCCCTTCCTCACCGAACCTCCACGGACCAATCAGAGAGCTCGTCTCAGTCCCGCGTGCACGTGAGTGCGCAGACCGACCCGTGCAGAGCCGAGGACGTGCAGGAGATGATCTCGGGGTTCTCGGAGAAGATCGTGCAGATGCAGGAGCTCCACGCGGCCGAGATCATGGACATGGAGGCCCGACACATCTCCGAGAGCGAGAGCTTGAAGAGGGAGAACCAGCAGCTGGAGCTCGAGAGCCGAGCGCTGAGAGACGCCATTCACAAGCTCTCAGCCACAGAGGTCACACACACACACACACACACCTTCATATGTGACCCTGGACCGCAAAACCAGTCACATGGGTTTTCTGAAATTGAGATTTATACATCACATGAAAGCTGAATAAATAAGTTTGTTAGGATAGACAATATTTGGCCGAAAATCTGGAATCTGAAAATCTGGAATCTGAGAGTGCAAAAAAATCGAAACATTGAGAAAATCTCCATTTATGTTCAGGATTGTGTTGCATTCACTCACAAAAATAAACGTTTCATATATTTATGGTAGGAAATTTACAAATATCTTCATGGAACATGATCTTTACTTTAATATCCTAATGATTTTTGGCATAAAAGAAAAATCTATAATTTTGACCCATACTTTATATAGTTGGCTATTGCCACAGATACACCCGTGCGACTCGAGACTGGTGACGTGGTCCAGGGTCACATTTATTAAAGTGCCATTTTAAAGGTTCCTAATGTAGTTTTGGCGTCTCGTACCACAGGGTCACATGCATCCAAGGTCAAACATCACATTAGTTTTCTCATAGTCATCAGCTGTTTTCTCTCAGTGTCTGAACCGCTTTGACCCAGTCTCTCTAAACCCGCCTCTGTGAGAGATGCTCTGCTTCTGCTCTCATCAAAATAGTGATCTTACTCATTTTAAATAACACTGATGAATCATTCACAATAAAACATACATTTTTAAGGGGGAAAAGAAATCAGTTTTTGAACTTCACCTGTAAATTAGAGTAAATGTCTGCATCTGTTGTGGATAGTTTGTAATATCAGATGATTATTTGTGTGTCCAGGGTCCGTCGATGAGGTCAGACCGTCCCGCCGCCTCCCCGAGTAAAGACGGATACGCCAGCGGTGAGATGCTCATGTCATGCTCCGGGTTATTCACTCTTACCAGCAAAAGTGTGGAATAATTTAATGTTTCTGGAAGAGCCTCTTCTGCTCTCCAAAGCTGCGTTTATTACATCAGAAATACAGTAAATCAGTGAAATATTATTATAATGTAAATCATCTGTAATTTATTCCTGTGATCAAAGCTGAATGTTCAGCATCATTACTCCAGTCTTCAGTGTCACATGATCCCTCAGAAATCACTCTAATATGATGATTTGCTGCTCAAGAAACATTTATGATTATTATCAGTGTTGAAAACAGTTCTCAGATGAATAGAAAGTTCAAAAGAACAGCATTTATTGGAAATATAATCTTTTGTAACATTTTAAATGTCTTTACTGTCACTTTCTGATCAGTTGAATGTGTCCTTGCTGAATAGAAGTATAACGTTCATTAATTTTGTCATAATTAATTTCTTAAATGTGTGTGTGTGTGTGTGTGTGTGTGTGTGTGTGTGTGTGTGTGTGTGTGTGTGTGTGTCACAGACAGCAGCTCAGACTGGAGCCAGCGCACCGGCTTCGATCACCCTCTCCTGCAGGAGAACAGAAGCACACCTGAGGGCGCGGACCTCCTGCCAGACCGGATCAAGGTGAGCTCTCCCAGAACTGTGTATGATATGGGTCTGACGCGAGTAAGAGTCCTGGAAAACTCTTGAAAACAGCTGTATATATGAAGAGGTCCTGAAAAGTGCTTTACTTATTTAAATACAATATATACATGAAATAGAGATTTATTTTTTCGAAAAAAACAAACATAATCTTTTCACGCTGTGTTAACACTGCTGCCTGTCTGATGAACACCCTATCCTCCCGTACGCCAACGTATAATCAGGGTTCACACGGGTCCTAGAAATCCATGAAAGTTTGTGAATCTAAAAAATATATATAATAATAATAATAAAAAATGAAGGCCCTGGAAAGTTCTTGAAAGTTCAGATACAAAGTGCCTGAATTTATTTTGTGAAAAAATTTCATATTATTCTCTCCGGTCCGCTAATGTGTTATTCCGCCAACACTTCGTGGCCTATGCGCGGCCTAGCGTGGCCTAGCTTGATTTACGTTAGTTACGCGCATTTATGCGTTTCCCGCGTGAGGTACTTTGTGTTGTACGTTGCCATGGCGTTCACTCGTGCAAAACTGTAACGATGTATCTTACAACACGATGTAACCTTGCTCTCGCTTGAAGCGTTTCCCACATTAAGTCCTTGAGTTTGAGGGTACTGGACCTGGAAAGTCCTTGAAAGCTCCTTGAATTTGAAGTTAACCGAGGTGTGGGAACCCTGTAAAATATTATTTATTGAACAATAATAGCCATTATAAACTCTGTATTTAATATATTCTTAAATATGTGGTAAGTTGTACACCTTGTATCTGTAATTTGAGTTAAAAAAAATCACTGCCATTATAAAGCTTGGAAGAGCCAAGACATTTATTAATATAACTCTGATTGTGTTCGTCTGAGAGAAGAGTGTCATATACACCTAGGATGAGTTGAGGGAGAGTAAATCATGGGCTAATTTTCATCTTTGGGTGAACTATCCCTTTAAAAAAATAAAGATATTGTTTAAAAACAGTGCGATCTCTGATTGTAGTCCTTGGAAACCAAAAAAGCAGTGCTTTAAAAGTCCTCAATAGCCCTTCAGTAAGTGTGTGACCCCTGACCTCTCCCAGAGTCTGCTGCGCGAGGTCCATCAGGAGGGCATGCAGGTCCTGTCTCTCTCCGAGCTGCCGATGTGTGAAGCGGATCGACCCACAACTCATCAAACTCAGGCCTGGAGCCGAGAGAGAGACGCCCTCATACACACCGTCGACTCGCTCAAGCTCCTCATCAGCAAACTGCAGACTCACACACAGGTGAACACACACACACACACACACACACACCACAGCATCATTCCCAGAGCGCTTCATCTGCACTGGAGACTAGGCTTGGGGATCGCTTCAGTCTGAGCCATTCTTATCGATTCCTAATTTCTATTCCAATAAGGTAAAAGAAAAACTTAGATATCGTTCACATTTAGTCTTATTGCAAAACATCATGAGCAGAAATCAACAGGCTATCAGCTAGCCGAACTAATGTAAACTTCAAGCATTATTAAACACAAGTAAACACTCAGGAATTAAAAAAAGAACAAATAAAAAATGAGCAGTCACAACAAATAGATGCAAATAAACAGTGTTTTAAGATTGTCAGGTTCAGAAACTGTGATAAATGTCAAATAACAGCGCTTTATTAATACAATATATTACAAATATAGTAACAAAAGTTATTCAGCCAAGAACGAGTGAATTTTCATTTGATTAGTGTTATCATAGAGATGGCAGCAGGAATATTAGAGTTATTATAGAGACACAGCAGGAATATTAGAGTTATTATAGAGACACAGCAGGAACATTAGAGTTATTATAGAGACACAGCAGGAATATTAGAGTTATTATAGAGACACAGCAGGAACATTAGAGTTATTATAGAGACACAGCAGGAATATTAGAGTTATTATAGAGACACAGGAATATTAGAGTTATTATAGAGACACAGCAGGAATATTAGAGTTATTATAGAGACAGCAGGAATATTAGAGTTATTATAGAGACACAGCAGGAATATTAGAGTTATTATAGAGATGGCAGCAGGAATATTAGTGTTATCATAGAGACACAGCAGGAATATTAGAGTTATTATAGAGACACAGCAGGAATATTAGAGTTATTATAGAGACACAGCAGGAATATTAGAGTTATTATAGAGACAGCAGGAATATTAGAGTTATTATAGAGATGGCAGCAGGAATATTAGTGTTATCATAGAGACACAGCAGGAATATTAGAGTTATCATAGAGACACAGCAGGAATATTAGAGTTATTATAGAGACACAGCAGGAATATTAGAGTTATTATAGAGCAGGAATATTAGAGTTATTATAGAGACACAGCAGGAATATTAGAGTTATTATAGAGACAGCAGGAATATTAGAGTTATCATAGAGACACAGCAGGAATATTAGAGTTATTATAGAGATGGCAGCAGGAATATTAGTGTTATCATAGAGACACAGCAGGAATATTAGAGTTATTATAGAGACAGCAGGAATATTAGAGTTATCATAGAGACACAGCAGGAATATTAGAGTTATTATAGAGATGGCAGCAGGAATATTAGTGTTATCATAGAGACACAGCAGGAATATTAGAGTTATTATAGAGACACAGGAATATTAGAGTTATTATAGAGACACAGCAGGAATATTAGAGTTATTATAGAGACAGCAGGAATATTAGAGTTATTATAGAGACACAGCAGGAATATTAGAGTTATTATAGAGATGGCAGCAGGAATATTAGTGTTATCATAGAGACACAGCAGGAATATTAGAGTTATTATAGAGACACAGCAGGAATATTAGAGTTATTATAGAGACACAGCAGGAATATTAGAGTTATTATAGAGCAGGAATATTAGAGTTATTATAGAGACACAGCAGGAATATTAGAGTTATTATAGAGACACAGCAGGAATATTAGAGTTATCATAGAGACACAGCAGGAATATTAGTGTTATCATAGAGATGGCAGCAGGAATATTAGTGTTATCATAGAGACACAGCAGGAATATTAGAGTTATTATAGAGATGGCAGCAGGAATATTAGTGTTATCATAGAGACACAGCAGGAATATTAGAGTTATTATAGAGACACAGCAGGAATATTAGAGTTATTATAGAGACACAGCAGGAATATTAGAGTTATTATAGAGCAGGAATATTAGAGTTATTATAGAGACACAGCAGGAATATTAGAGTTATTATAGAGCAGGAATATTAGAGTTATTATAGAGACACAGCAGGAATATTAGAGTTATCATAGAGACACAGCAGGAATATTAGAGTTATTATAGAGACACAGCAGGAATATTAGAGTTATTATAGAGCAGGAATATTAGAGTTATTATAGAGACACAGCAGGAATATTAGAGTTATCATAGAGATGGCAGCAGGAATATTAGTGTTATCATAGAGACACAGCAGGAATATTAGAGTTATTATAGAGACACAGCAGGAATATTAGAGTTATTATAGAGACACAGCAGGAATATTAGAGTTATTATAGAGCAGGAATATTAGAGTTATTATAGAGACACAGCAGGAATATTAGAGTTATTATAGAGACACAGCAGGAATATTAGAGTTATTATAGAGACACAGCAGGAATATTAGAGTTATTATAGAGCAGGAATATTAGAGTTATTATAGAGACACAGCAGGAATATTAGAGTTATTATAGAGACACAGCAGGAACATTAGAGTTATTATAGAGACACAGGAATATTAGAGTTATTATAGAGACACAGCAGGAATATTAGAGTTATTATAGAGACACAGGAATATTAGAGTTATTATAGAGACACAGCAGGAATATTAGAGTTATTATAGAGACACAGCAGGAATATTAGAGTTATTATAGAGACAGCAGGAATATTAGAGTTATTATAGAGACACAGCAGGAATATTAGAGTTATTATAGAGACACAGCAGGAATATTAGAGTTATTATAGAGACACAGGAATATTAGAGTTATTATAGAGACACAGCAGGAATATTAGAGTTATTATAGAGACACAGCAGGAATATTAGAGTTATTATAGAGACACAGGAATATTAGAGTTATTATAGAGACAGCAGGAATATTAGAGTTATTATAGAGGGAATATTAGAGTTATTATAGAGACACAGGAATATTAGAGTTATTATAGAGACAGCAGGAATATTAGAGTTATTATAGAGACACAGGAATATTAGAGTTATTATAGAGACAGCAGGAATATTAGAGTTATTATAGAGGGAATATTAGAGTTATTATAGAGACACAGGAATATTAGTGTTATTATAGAGACACAGGAATATTAGAGTTATTATAGAGACACAGCAGGAATATTAGAGTTATTATAGAGACACAGCAGGAATATTAGAGTTATTATAGAGCAGGAATATTAGGCTGCTGTCACTTTAAGAGCTGCACTGATCCCATATACTGATACACACACGCCTGAGAACAGAGTCGCTCGCTTGAATGCTTTAAAGTCACACTGAAATGCTCACAAAGGAATCGATGAGAGGAATCGAAATTTTTATTTTATGACAAGTTTCGGATTCCAGAATTGGAATTGATTTTCGCTTCCCACCCCTAGTGGAGCATCTGCATCTTAAAGTGACCCATGTTTTGTTTAGTGTCATGCCTGAGCTCTTGTGCTGGTTCAGATGTTGAAGTGTGTGTGTGTGTGTGTGTGTGTGTGTGCAGGTCGACGGCGACTGGCGAGCGGAGCTGCTGTCGGCCGTTCAGCAGGTGTTTGTTCACGAGCGAGACGTGCTGAAGAGTGTGTTATACTCTCACCTGGAGCGACTGGACACCGCTGATGCTATCGTTCATCTTAACCAGCTGGAGAGAGCGCTAGCTGAGCAGGTTAGCATACGCCATCGCCACTCATCTGATCACATGATGCCTGTGTCTGGGACTGACATGCGCTGGGTTTCTTTGAGGGTCTCTGATTTATATACTGCATTCATCACTTACTCACTTACTCTTGTGTGTTACTGTATGTTGATAGAGCAAGAGTTGTTATTAATAATGGTTATTATGGTTAACTAAAACTAAAACCATTAAAAAAATTTTTTTTAAATATATATATAAAAAAAATTAAAATTTACGAGTAAAATCTCTTTTTTTTTTTTTACATATAATATATGTAAAATATTATTATAATATATATCTTAAGATTAATGTTCTGATAATTATTATGTTTATTTTGGCTTGTTGCCAAGGCTAAAACACCTAAAACCAAAATAAAAATTAATAAAAACTATATAGACACATAAAAAACACAACAAAATGACTAAAATTTTAACCAAAATAAAAAAGAAATATATGTAAACATTTAAACTAATTCAGAATATTCATAAGCACTATAACAGTATATTAATGATACTAAAATAACTCTAGTTATTTCGTCTGTTGCTTTAGATTCGTGCCCAACTAGTTTTAAAGTTTTACTGCAATAATTACAAAACATTTTGCTCTTTATTTGCAGCTGTGTTTAGCGTTTTCAGTTTCCTGTCGTGTCAAGTTGAATTGTTTGATGAAGTGTTATAAATTTTATGGATTGTTTGCCAAGTAAATAGTCCAAATTCTCATCAATAAACAAACAAACAAACATCTGTGTTTAGTGCTTGTGCTCGGATCACACTGAGATGCTGATCAGGTATAAACTCAACTTTATTTCTAGAGCACTTTCAAAAACCACAATGGGTACCAAAGTGCTGTTCATAAAAATAGCAACACACTATTAAAAGCTAAGGAAATAAATAAGTTTTAACTCCCTCTGAGTCTGAAATGGCCCTGGAGGAGGAGATGTTTTAACCTGTTGTTGGCTGATGTTGTGTGTTGTGCGCAGGACGCCCGGCACAGCGAGGGCATGTGTGTGTTGAGCTCGGCGGACAGAAGCAGCCTGCGCTCAGAGATCCATCAGCTCAGAGATCAGCTTCACACACTCACATCTGCACACACACAGCGCCACCATGTGGACACTGCCGGTACGACACACACTGACTGTGTGCATTACACAGCTCATGAGGCTCATTCTGACTCGCTTGTGCTGCTGATGGCTCAGTGATAAAGGCTGCTGGGAAGATTAGCTTCAGCTTCCACTTCATGAAGGTTTTTATCCTGTGTTGATCAGGAACGGAGAGCGTGAGGGAGGCAGAAGCGGCGCTGGTCGGGACATCGGTCGGGTCCGGCTCTGATAGGCTGGAGGAAATCAAGACTGAACTGAGCCAGACTAAACTAGAGCTGGAGAGTGCTATAAAAGCACAACACAAACACCTGAAAGAGCTCGACACACTCAGGTAACACACACACACACGTATAATATTTTTATTTGTAGTTTGCAATATATATATTATGAAATATACTATATATATATAAATATATTTATTATTATAAAATAACATAAAAATACAATTATTTAAATATTATATATATATATATATATATGTTAATTAGAATTATATAAATGAGTAAAGTAATATATAGGGGTGTAACGATTCGTTTTAACAACGATTTAATTCGTATCGCGATTCGTGGTTGTCGATACGATTCAAGGACGATATTGGTTCATTTAGAACGATCCGATCCGAAACGATTCAGTGACTTTTTAGCCAAAAATTCTTGTAAAGGAATCAGGTATCAATTAATTATGGATATAAACAAACAAGTAAACAACAATTAATGTCAAATGCATTCACATTTTATTTGAATAAAGTAGGACTGCACGATTATGACAAAAATCATAATTGTCGATTATTCCCTTGATATTGTAATTGTGATTATTAATTACGATTATCACAACATTGAATGATGTTTTGAATAGTTTGACCCACATTTCCCCATGGTCATCAAGCTGCGACCCACCTTTTTAGGAATTATATAGGCTTATTATAATACATTTGTTTACACAAAAATTGTTGACACACAAGTTCTGTCCCCCTTTACTTAACATACAAAACAATGTTTTTAAGAATATGACAAATACTGATAAACAGTAGGCACTGCGGGGTTAAGCTATTAAATAGCAGTCCCAAACTAGTTTTTGTTAATACAGTCTTGGTATGAGCCACCACAGTCATATACAAATATACAAAATAACCAGTAAGTGGCATTTTGTTATGGAAACAACAACAATTAGGCTACCATGGTGAAACACAATACTTAGAAGAACTTAACTTACTAAATTACAACGTTGCATGCTCGTATTTCTTTTGCGCTTTAGTGAAGTGATACAGCGCGCTCCGCCGCATTTGCGCGTGCAGCTGAAGAGTGTGCGCTCCTGCAGTATAGCGGCTGACAGGACAGGAAAGTCTGTTTCTCTGAGGTGAGAGACTTTGCGCTGCTTGTTGTCTTCGCGCTGCTGCTGGCGCGTCACACATGGCGCGTCATGTCACAGATAGGCAGACTGAATCGAGTAACGTTTAACGCCTTTATCATTAAAAGTGCTAAAAACAAACATCCATATAAAGTCTGACGTGCTTAAATCCAATGCGTTATTTCCTAGTATCGATATAATCGATTCATTACCTTTTAAAACGATGTTAGATCGATATATGTCGTCCGGAAGGCCAACTTGCCGAGCACAGATCAATGTAGTTGGATCGTAGGAATATAAATCGATACATCGATGTAGTTGATGAATCGTTACACCCCTAGTAATATATACATATAATTCATTATTATAAATAATTTAGAATGTGTATTTATAATATTTTCATTTGCAATTTGTGTGTGACTGACCGACCCGTGTGCTCTGGCAGGGTGGAGGTCTCGCTGAAGGCCGCTGAGGTCGACACACTGAACGACACACTGGCACACGAGCAGAAGAGAGCGAGAGAACTGCAGTGGGCGTACGAGAAGGAGAAGTGCAAGTCTGACCGGAAGCAGGAGAGCGAGAGAGAGGAGGTGGAGGTAAACAATCTGTCAATCACAGGGAGGGCGCATTGATGGAGACTGAGCGCATTTAGGCAATCCAGCCGTCTCCATTGACTGTGTATTGTGTGAAGCTGCCTCCTCCTCATTTATGACTTATAACAAAAAACAAAACAATGTCTAAAAGCTGCTGTGTGACAGGGTGTACAGCAAACAAGCTAAACTACCCAGGAATAAGTGTTTATAAGCTGAAGACCCCAAAAAACAAGCTTTTAAGGACACAAAAGGATCCCAGTGGGCGTCGCTTTCAGATTATGACGCGTGTCGCTCTGTCTCTATGGCTTGTGTTGATGTGGTGTTCGTCTCTGCAGGATCTTAAACTGGCTCTGGAAGATCAGCGAGAACGTGTGGTCGAGCTGTCGATCGCCCTGGAGAGAGAGAGAGAGACTTTAGCTCAGCTCAGAGATCAGGAGCGAGAGGCCGGCGTCTCCTCAGAGCTGCAGGTGTGTGTACGCTAACACACGTAATGCTTGAGTTTGGGCCGAGGCAGGTCATTAGGGGCTGAGCCACCGGAGAGTTCTAGCACCAAGCCACCAGGGTGTTTCCCCGAGAATGGTTCCCTAATGGAACCCTTAGGAACGTTTTCCTGGTTGCATTCGCACCGCCAGTAGGAACTCTGAAGTCACGCAAGACAAGCTTGTTGTCGTGACTTTTATTTTGACGGCGCTGAGAACGCCAGAGCCTGAACACACAGCGCTCGCATTCTCCGTGTTCATTAGTTTACGATCTAACACTCCTGTCTCATACGTTATGAGATAGAACTGTTGTACATAGAAAGTAGACAGTGATGAAGAGTTATCAGCGTATGGTTGATGTCCAGTGTTGATGAGCAGAAATACATGATCATGTTTCTCTCGGTCTCCTCAAAGTTGCTTTGGGTTTTATCCTCAGCGTAAAGATTAAGAGCTTCATCTATCACTGTTTTCCATGTTCGTAGAGTTAGTTTGTGGAGTAAATATATAGGCTATAATCTGTGTGTTTACACAGCCTTTTTAAAAATGGTGGTTTCGGCCAATCAGCGAACACTAACGTCACGGATAGTTCCTATAGCGCTGGTTTAGACTGACTCTGAAGTAGGAGTAAATTAGTTCCTCCAAAAGGAGTTCCTAGAACTAAAATCTTTCCTAGTTCCTGCAGTGTGAACACGCCAAAATCCGGGAACTTCCGCCAATAGTTCTAGGAACTATGAAAAGGTTCCTCTGGTGCGAAAGCCTCTATTGAGCTCTGTGTGCGTGTGCGTGTGTGTGTGTGTGTGTGTCGATGTTAAATTCGTCATTACTTTCGTCAATGGCATTTTTTTTCACAAACGAAAACGAGATGATAAATAAATAAAAATGAATGACAAAATTTGAAAAGTTTTGAATGACAAAAAACGATGATGAAAATCTAATGACATTTGTCTATCTGTCTGTCTGTGTGTGTGTCTGTGTGTGTGTCTGTGTGTACGTGTGTGTGCGCGTGTGTCTGTCTGTCTGTCTGTGTGTGTCTGTCTGTCTGTCTGTGTGTGTGTACGTGTGTGTGCGCGTGTGTCTGTCTGTCTGTGTGTGTGTGTGTGTGCAGGTTCAGTTAGACGCTCAGAGAGCTCGGGCCGCAGAGATCAGCAGTGCTCTAGAGAAAGAGAAGGAGCTCAACGCACAACTGCTCCGGCGGGTCCACACGAGCTCCGCGTCAAACGCACAGGATTCTGGGACACATGCTGAAGCCTCCTGCAGCCAGGTAACCAGAGACGCCAAACATGTTTAGTTCCCTAAATAAACACCGCAAGTAGTAGGGGTGGAACAAAGCGCAGTTGAGGAATATTCAACTTATATTCAACAGATACACCCCACGGTTCGGCACGCGTGTGATTCGCAGATTAACTGCTGAATTTAACCATCATAGAGTGAAACTTTATCTTTTGGACGTGTTTTGTCTTGCACATTTACACATTCAAACAATTTTAAACGCAGAAGAAGAGGCATTAATCGGGATTCGTGCGTTATCTGAGAGAGAGGGAAAGAGAGAGAGAGGGAAAGAGAGAGAGAGATAGAGGGAGAGAGGGAAAGAGAGAGAGAGGGAGAGAGAGAGGGAGAGAGAGATAGAGGGAGAGAGAGAGAGAGAGAGAGAGGGAAAGAGAGAGAGAGGGAGAGAGAGAGAGGGAGAGAGAGAGATAGAGGGAGAGAGAGAGAGAGATAGAGGGAGAGAGAGAGGGAGAGATAGATAGAGGGAGAGAGAGAGGGAGAGAGAGATAGAGGGAGAGCGAGAGAGAGGGAGAGCGAGATAGAGAGAGAGAGAGATAGAGGGAGATGGAGAGAGAGAGAGAGAGGGAGAGAGAGAGAGATAGAGGGAGAGAGGGAGAGAGAGATAGAGGGGGAGAGAGAGAGATAGAGAGAGAGAGGGAGAGAGAGATAGAGGGGGAGAGAGAGAGATAGAGAGATAGAGGGAGAGAGAGGGAGAGAGAGGGAGATGGAGAGATAGAGAGATAGAGGGAGATAGAGAGGGAGAGAGAGAGAGAGAGAGGTGTGTTTCAGACAGCGCTCGAGCACTGAATTGATTCCTCTTTCGCATTTCCTTGCCCTTGAATGGGTATTTAGACATAAGTTTGTGTTTATGTGTCCGTCTCGGCAAGTATTCTCTTGGCTCTGTCGTAAGTGAACAGTTGAGAAAGAAACCGGATGTTTGTCAGTTTATTCGGTCTTAAAGTGACAGTAGACTAATATTCCTGCTGTCGTCTGTGTCATTAATGTTAATAAAACAACAAAATACAGCTTTCACAAAGATGAAACTATATTTAATTTCTACAGTGAACAAATAGTGTTATTTTACATTTAGTCTTAATTATTCATTTCTGTACCTGATACTACTGTTAGACTTCGTTACTTAGTATTCATCTCTGCTTGTAATTAGTGTATTTGTTCTTATTTTATTACTGACTGTTCACTTGTTTTTAATAACTAGTGCAAAATGCCCGTGCAAAATCAGTTTTTGTGTGTGTTTTTAGTAATTGTTGGTTTGGTGCCCGTGAAAGAGACTGTGAACGCATTGAATTCAGGGAGCAGGCTAGGTTACTACAAATGATGGCTGTGAATAAACTATAATATTCAGAAGTAAACAGTGTAGCTGACTGACTGTTTATGTATACCACAACCTTCTAAGTGCTAGTGCAAAATGCCCGTGCAAAATCAGTTTTTGAGTGTGTTTTTAGTAATTGTTGGTTTGGTGTGTTTGAGTGCTCATTGTTACAATTACACACATATTTGTGCATGGTAGAAAGCACACAGTGAACTCCGAGAAAACGCTATGCTTGAGGAAACAGTTTGTGAATAGGCTACTACAAATGATGCCCGTGAAAGAGACTGTGAACACATTGAATAGGATATGTTTAGTTGGTGAATAGCATAGGCTATCGTTACACAGTAGCGATAACTTTAAGCGCACCAGAATGAAATATAATATTCAGAAGTAAACAGCATAGCTGACTTACAGATTCTGTTAACATCCACAAATGAATAAGCGCGTCGATTCAGGGTGCAGTGCAAAGTGCCCGTGCAAAATCAGTTTTTGTGAGCTGATCGCCGTCAAAAAAGTTCAGGAGATATTTCTTAGTGATGGCTGATTTCAACAGTTTCAATATGATAGCATTTTGAAAAAAAAGTGTCATGAATTTATTGCATTTTTGGGGGGAAATAATCCGTTTTTATAATAGATCTTTGAAAATCCAAATCTGGATATGAATTTTTTATGATATTATAACCTAAAGATACTATGTGAAAGTTTTAAACAGAAAATAGTGTTTTTCATCTTGCCACTTTCTTGGTAAAGAAAACACATTTTTACTCAAATTAATCAAAATGGATTTATCACATTCTGGAACCAAACTATAATATTCAGAAGGAACCAAACTATAATATTCAGAAGGAACCAAACTATAATATTCAGAAGGAACCAAACTATAATATTCAGAAGTAAACAGTGTAGCTGGCAGATGTCAGAATGTTTATTTTTAAACCACAACCTTTAAAAAATGATATATTTAACAATATCTTTAGCATTTCTCATCCAAACAACGTCAAACTTGGCACTGCACTTACTCGTGACCGTAGCGAGACACCTGTCAAGTTTGAAATCCATCGGACTAACGGTTCGAGAGATATGTGGTTAACAGACACACACAGACAGACAGACGTTTCTGTAATTTATAGATAGATGTTTGAGCTTTATCAGTTAGGCCAGTAGTGTTTGATGTGGTAGTGAAGAACTTAAAGTGAGCTTTAAGTAATAAATGAAAAGCAACATTACACCCCCCCCCGCCCACATATATATATGAAAAATGATCTGATCTGTGGCTCAAACACCGTAAATGATTCGAACCGTCAAGTCACATTTATTTATATAGCGCTTTTTACAATACAGAGTGTTTCAAAGCAGCTTTACTGAGATAACAGGAAAATAATGCAGCAAAGTTTGTTTCCAGAAGAAAATAGCGTCACAGTCCAGCTTAAGTTCGTTCAGTGATGGTTCAGTTTTGTTGTAAAAAAGTTATTAATTTAGTTAATTTTTATATATATATATATATATATATATATATATAAATAACCGCTCTATAACCGCGATGTCATCGTCCAGCTCAGTTCTTGTATAATGAACTGAAGTGTCATTGCAGGCCGATCAATATTATTGTTGAATATAAATTTTTTAACCATGAATTTTGTGATGCGTTCGTCCACTAGCTAGTAGTAAATGTGAGTTGCTGGTGTGTGCAGGTGGAGTCGGTGGAGTCTCTCCTGCAGGCGCAGCTGGTGGAGAAGCAGGCGCAGGTGGTGCTGATGATGGAGGAGCTGGAGAAGCACAAACTGGACGCGGTGCAGCGCAAACGACAGTGGGACGAGGAGAGGTCTTCACTTCAGCAGGACCAGAATGCACTGGGGCGACGGGTGGAGGAGCTGCGTGCGGAGCTGAACGCTGAGAGAGACACCGTCAGGATACTCGAGGGAGAGAGACACCGACTGCAGGAGAGAGAGAGAGAGCTGGAGGCAGAGATACACCGACTGCAGGAGAGAGTGAGAGAGCTGGAGGAGAAGCTGAGAGACGCTCGGCCTGCGGATCGAACCCGGGACTGGGTGTTGCAGCAGGAGACGGCAGACGCTACGACACACACTGGTCAGAACCCGGAGCCCAAACACACGGACCCCATCCTCAGCCGACTGCAGCTCATTGCCGCCAGGATCAACAGTCTGACCAGCGAAACCCCGGGCAGGTACGACACCACGTTAGGGTTAGTGATGTCACAAAAGTATTGATACTTTACAAAGTGATCAGACACCCTAGAAACGCCTTAGCAACTCAAAAAATTTACTACCACTCCAAACAACCTAGAAAACGCCTTAGCAACTCAATAACATTTTATTACAACCACTCAGAACACCCTAGCAACGCCTTAGCAACTCAATAACATTTTATTACAACCACTCAGAACACCCTAGCAACGCCTTAGCAACTCAGCAAAAATGTACTACAACCACTCAAAACACCCATGCAATGCCTTAGCAACTCAAAAATGTATTACAACTACTCAGAGCACCCTAGCAACACCTACACAACTCAAAAATGTACCACCATTCCAAACACCCTATAAATGCCTTAACAACTCAAAAAAAAATATTACAACCACTCTAAACACCCTAGCAATACCTTAGCAACTCAACAAAAATGTACTTCAACCACTCAAAACACCTTAGCAACACCTCAACTCAAAAATGCACTACCACCCCAAACGCCCTAGAAACGCCTTAACAACTCAATACAATTTTATTACAACCACTCTAAACACCCTAGCAATATCTTAGCAACTCAACAAAAATGTACTACAATCACTCAAAACACCTTAGCAACACCTTAGCAACTAAAAAAATTACTACCACTCCAAACACCCTAGCAATGCCTTAGCAACTCAATAATAATTTATTACAATTATTCAGAGAACCCTAGCAACGCTTTAACAACTCCAAAATACAACCACTCCAAACACCCTAGCAACACCACAGCAACTCAACAAAAATGTACTACAACCACTCATAACACCCTAGCAACGCCTTAGCAACTCAATAAATACAACCACTTCAAACACCCTAGCAACACCTTAGCAACTCAAAATGTACTACCACTCAAACACCCTAGCAACGCCTTAGCAACTCAATACAATTATTACAACCACTCCAAACACCCATGCAACGCCTTAGCAACTCAATACAATTATTACAACTATTTAGAGCACCCTAGCAACGCCATAGCAACTCAACAATTTACTACAACCACTCAGAACATTCTAACAACAGCAAGGCAACACCTTAGCAACAGCATAGTAACGCACTAACAACTACTCTGAACATCCTAGCAACTGTGTGTGTGTGTGTGTGTGTGTGTGTGTCCAGGTTATCCGGAGAAGGGCCCGACCGTGAAAGTGTAGCGTGGCTTCATAGTAATGTACAGGATGTGATGTCACTGTTACAGCATATCCCATCAGCCCCTTCTGCTCTCCCGGAGGTGAGCGAGCACATTTACACTCACTAGGGAAACAGACAGCTTATGTGGCTTTTGTAAATACATATTTGATTATGCTATAAAGAAATATTCACATTTGTGTTCTGGAAGCCAGCCAATCAGATTGGAGATGTTGTGCAATATATGTCAGATGCTCTGTGATTGGTCCATTGGACTGGAGGCATTATTCATTCTCCTGTGTGTGTGTGTGTGTGTGTGTGTGTGTGTGTGTGTGTGTGTGTGTGTGTGTGTGTGTGTGTGTGTGTGTGTGTGTGTGTGTGTGTGTGTAGAGCGCCGCTCTGCTGCCTGGAGGATCCTCTAGTCTGCTGAACGAGCGTTTACTCCGCCAGAACGCAGAGCTCACGGGATTCGTCAGTCGACTGACAGAAGAGAAAAACGACTTACGAAACCAGTTACTGATCCTGGAGGAGGAGCTGCGGAGAAGCAGACAGAAGAAGGCCGTCGCGGAGAGCGTGAGTCAATCAATCAATCAATCAATCAATCAATCAATCAATCAATCAATCAATCAATCAATCTATCAGTCAGTCAGTCTTCACTGCAGCTTCAGTCACTGTAGTTCTAAAGAATGGCTACTATTGACAGTTATAATACATGTTCTTTCTGTCTGTCTTCCTTTCTTTCTTTTCTTGATTTTTTTTATTTTTCCTATTTTTTCTGTATTTATTTATCTTTCTTTCCTTCTTTCTTTTGTCTATTTTTTTCTGTCATTTTTTCTTAATTT
The DNA here is from genome assembly GCA_021554675.1 of Leuciscus idus. NCBI lineage: Eukaryota > Metazoa > Chordata > Actinopteri > Cypriniformes > Leuciscidae > Leuciscus > Leuciscus idus. The sequence continues at coordinate 43,469,451 of CM038628.1, read as the reverse complement.
TTTTGCTTTTTGTATTTTATTTCTTTTTTCTGTTTCTTTTTATATTTTTTCTGTCATTTTTCTGTCTATTCTTTTTTGGTCTATTTTTGGCATTTTTCTTATTTATTTTTCTGTATGTTTTTTCTTTTGTTGTTTTTTCTGTAATATCTTCTTTTTTTTTGTCTATTTTTTTCTGTCAATTTTTCTCTTTATTTTTTTCTGTCTGCATTTATTCTATAATTTTCTTCTCTTTGTTTTTTCTGTTACATTTTCTTTCTTTTTTGTCTATTTCTTTTTGTAATTTTTTCTGTCTTTTTTTTCTGTCAATTTTTTTCTGTCCATCTTTCTGATAGTGAATTGTCTAAGAACAGAACAGCTGAATTGATCTCAGTAGTGACTCTGTCTTCAGTACAGCAGGATTAGTCTTGTATCTGATGAGGTGTTTCTCACTGACTCTGTTATCCTCCTGCTCTGAAACGAAGCGCTGTGGTCATGAAGCTGACAGTCTGTCCTCTCGTAGGGTTCGAGCCGTCAGGAGATGGTGTTGTTCTCGAGTGAGCGTGAGTCCTGGGCTCAGGAGAGGAAGCGTTTGGAGAAGTCCCTCGCTCAGGCCGAGGCAGAACTGAACCGTCTGAGAGCAGAGAGTCGCTCCGACACACTGCGAGATCTGACCGGAGCCGACTCCGACAACACGGCCCTCAAGGTTCACCTTCTCATATAAACATGTCTGTCTGACCGTATCATACGCAGGAACTCACACAGAGCTTGAAGTGCTTGAATTCTACTTTTTTAAATTTGAGTCCTGGAAAACCCTTGGAAACAGACATTTTTATGAAGAAGTACTTGAATTATTGATAGACAATATATGGGAAATGGTTTTAAATTTTATTGAAAAAACAATCTTTTCACACAGAATTAACGCTGGCCGTCTGATATAGATATAGAGGTGTTTCGCATGGCTATGAGTGTGATATTGCTCATAAATATTCAAGTATATGATACAGCTTCTTCAAGTCAATCATATATTCATGGGAGAAAAAATCAGTTTGAATAAGGAAAGCGATATCTTTGTCATAATATCCTTTCAATGGCTAAAGTTACCGCAGTCACTGCACTTTATTTGTGCCATTTTTTTATTAATTTATTTTATTTATCTATTTACCTTTTCAGAATTTAAAAGATAATAAAGAAAGATATTGTTTGATAAATGAGATTTCTGATTGTAGTCCTTGGAAAAACCCACAAAGAAGTGCTTGTAAAGTCCTTGAAAGTCCCGGAGTTAGATTGTACAGTATGTGTGTGAACCAAGAAAGATGAGCTCAGGTGTTCCCGTGTGTCTCCACAGAGGATGTATGGGAAATACCTGCGTGCCGAGAGCTTCCGGAAGGCTCTGGTGTATCAGAAGAAGTATCTCCTGCTGCTGCTGGGAGGGTTTCAGGAGTGTGAGGACGCCACGCTGGCTCTGATCGCACGCATGGGTGGCCAGCCCACACACACACACACCAGTCTAGAGTCCATCAGTCGTCAGCGCAGGGGCTTCACACGCTTCAGATCGGCTGTGCGAGTCTCCATCGCCCTCTCACGGTACACACACACACACACACACACACACACACACCAGTCTAGAGTCCATCAGTCGTCAGCGCAGGGGCTTCACACGCTTCAGATCGGCTGTGCGAGTCTCCATCGCCCTCTCACGGTACACACACACACACACACACACACACACACACACACACACACACACACACCAGTCTAGAGTCCATCAGTCGTCAGCGCAGGGGCTTCACACGCTTCAGATCGGCTGTGCGAGTCTCCATCGCCCTCTCACGGTACACACACACACACACACACACACACACACACACACCAGTCTAGAGTCCATCAGTCGTCAGCGCAGGGGCTTCACACGCTTCAGATCGGCTGTGCGAGTCTCCATCGCCCTCTCACGGTACACACACACACACACACACACACACACACACACACACACACACACACTTGTGCTCTGTGGAGATTTGTTTGTGCCTAATTGGGGTAGACAGGAGAGAGAGACGGGGGGGCATTAAACACTTGAAGTTCTCCTGAGGTTAATATTTCAATAATTTATCAACAGTTCACTGATGAGGGTTAATGGTCACATGACATGCAGGTCAACAAATAAAATATTTTTGGATTAAATGTTGATTTTGATGTTTTTTTATTTACAATTATTTGCTTTAATTTTACATTTTTAGGATTTTTTTTTTTGTGTGTGTTTTATTTTAATTGATTGTTTTTATTTTTTTATAATTTATTTTATTTTTAAATTTTTATGATATAATTTTGTATTAAGTGTTTTATTTTAATTTTATATTTTTATGATTTAAATATTTTTGGGCAATTAATAAGTAATTTACAATATTTTACATTTGTATGATTTAATTATTTAGTTTTGATTTAGTTTTAGTTTGATTGGTTGCTTTTATTTTTAAATTATTTATTTTAATTTATTGGTTTTATTCATAATTTTTTTAGTAAGTGTTTTATTTAGATTTTTAGATTTTATTGATTTTTTTTAACAATTATTTGTTAATTTTGCTTTTCTATAATTTAATTATTTTTTTCTAAGTGTTTATTTGTTTTAATTTAATTGTTTATAAATTGTACATTATGATTTTATTAATTTTCACTGAGTGTTTTATTTTGATTTTTATTTTACAATTATTATTTTTTATTTAATATTTTTATGATTCAATTATTTTTTGTGTTTTTTTGTTCTATTTTATCATTTTAATTGTATGCATTTTAATATAATTTATAATTTGGTTTTATTTTTAAATTATTTATTTCAATTTTAGAATTTTCTGATTTTATTAATTATTAACTTTTCCTCAACTTACAAACCCTGTTTAAGGAAACCCAGTATTAGGCCCTGTCCCATTTCTCCCCCCTTAAAACTTCCACTTGGTTTTGAGTGCCCTCGAAAGTAAAGTCCCCTCAATGAGGGGAAGTGGAGTTGAAGATCTTTCCCTATGAAATGGGACACCACTATATGCAAATTATATACATGCACATAACTATCCCAGTTATGATCAGGATATAAGTATCCATAATAATATGCTAGAAATCTAATAAAGTAATCAAATGTAAAATAACACAGCATAGTTAATTATAGATAGATTAATGCTCATTAAAGCTAAAGTTATTAATTCAAGAGCTGGGAGTAATTTTCTCTTTGCCTTTAGTTGTTTTATTCACATTAAAGGTGTAATCATTAGCAGGTTTATTAGACGCTGCCACTTTAAGACCGAATGCAGATCTAATAATACACATTTTCTCCCAACTATTCCACAACTAACTCCCATTTAAGACATAAACTATGTTAAAGTGAATCTCCAAACCGGTCATTTAGCCATATTTTTGTCTGTATTTGATCGTTTAGACGCGCACATGAAACCCAAAGTATAGTTTGCTTGTCTAAGTTAGTTGCAGTCCGTTTCCGAACGCGCGCCGCCATGGGAACAGGGTCAACGTACGTCTCTTGCGCGGATCATTGTGCATTTGTGCTTATAATAGCTCTTTTTACAATCAAACACCTCCCGCAATTTAGAATCAGCAGACACTGCATTTTACAGCAATCACTGATTGTGCTCAGTGCTGTTTGGGTTTAACGTTAGGGAGAAGTGACAGCGCGCTGTGAAGAAAAAGATGAAGCACTAGACGAACGCGGCTAGTTTTTAATAGTTTTACCTCACATCTTCTTTTTATAATCCTTGGAAGCCAAAATCGAAAATAAAATTAGATTAACTACCCAGATCAGATGTAACGTTATATTTGATGGGCAGACTCTCTCGAAGCACTCGGCAGATATCATGAACATCGTCAGATAGATAGCTTCGTGAAATATTTTCTAACATTAGTGTTCAAAACTTAACAGTCCATTGGATGTGCATCAAACTAACATATTCCAACATATTTAGAAATTTTAACATGCTTATTTGCGAAAATATCATTACAATTAAATTGTTCCTTTCCAGCGGTGTCCGCCATCTTGTTTAAAAAAAATTACCGGCTTGCTGAATCTGCAAGGTATCCTGGGTAATTTCATCTTCCACTTCGTTTTAAGCCTGCATCGGACCGCACTATGTTTTGAGGGTTGATTTTAAGGGGAGAATAGCACTCCCCCTTGCTCTTTAGAGTATTGGGACACCTTACCCTACACGAGAACGGTCAAAAACAAGGGTTAGGGCAGAAATCTAGGGTAAGGGGAGGTATTGGGACAGGCCCTTAGTGTAACTGACAGCGAGAGAAACTGGTGTGTAGTGCTGTGGGTAAACTGGTGTGTGTGTGTAGTGCTGTGGGTAAACTGGTGTGTGTGTGTAGTGCTGTGGGTAAACTGGTGTGTGTGTAGTGCTGTGGGTAAACTGGTGTGTGTGTGTAGTGCTGTGGGTAAACTGGTGTGTGTGTGTAGTGCTGTGGGTAAACTGGTGTGTGTGTAGTGCTGTGGGTAAACTGGTGTGTGTGTGTAGTGCTGTGGGTAAACTGGTGTGTGTGTGTAGTGCTGTGGGTAAACTGGTGTGTGTGTGTAGTGCTGTGGGTAAACTGGTGTGTGTGTAGTGCTGTGGGTAAACTGGTGTGTGTGTGTAGTGCTGTGTAAACTGGTGTGTGTGTGTAGTGCTGTGGGTAAACTGGTGTGTGTAGTGCTGTGGGTAAACTGGTGTGTGTGTATAGTGCTGTGGGTAAACTGGTGTGTGTTCTGCAGGATGAGGTTTCTGGTGAAGAGATGGCAGAGAGCCGGAGGAACCGTGAGCGCCGCGATCGTGAGCAGAAACGGCCTCAGCCAGATCACAGGTAACTATCCTGGGATGCATTTTGCTTCGTGTGTGTGTGTGTGTGTGTGTGTGTGTGTGTGTGTGTGTGTGTATTAGTGTGATCACTGATTACAATGATCAACGCACAGGAGCATTTGAAAGTGTTTTGAAAGTCTATCAGCGGCCCGGTCCTGTTTTCAAACGCTCGTGTGTGTGTGTGTGTGTGTGTGTGTGTGTGTGTGTGTGTGTGTAAGCGCTCGCTGAAGAGCCTCATTAATGTGTATTTACAACATGTTTTTGAAGCGCTGATCATTGTAGCCAATCACAAACATATCCGATGAGCTCGTGAATTCAACGGCCAATCAGAGGTGTTTATGATTCCGCTCAACAGCGCTCAAAGCTCATTTTTAAGATTTTAGTATCGACTTGGTTCCGAAGTCGGTACTTTTGACAACACTAGTATGAATATATTATGTTTTGTACTGAAAGCCTCTGCTCTCGCTGAAGCTCACTGAAGCTCACTGAAGTGTGTGTGTCTACAGGTGCTGATGTGAGGAACGAGTCTTCATTCCTGCACCCCGGGAGTGTCGAGGTGTTCAGAGAGCGGCGGGGGACGAGCCGGGGCCGTACGGGACGAGACTCGCCTCGATCCACAGCATCAGTCCTGCACAGGTACAACAACACCTGCCACTGACACACACTGACAGCCCAGAATACACACACAGATCTCGTCACTGTAAAGCCCAAACAGGTTTATTAGGCTGATGTCACTTTAAGAGCTAATGCACGGATCCGACACACAAGCGTTTTATTTCTCCACTGTTCATGTTCATGTAAGATATAGCCGACCACACTGCCGTTCAAAAGCTTGGGATCGGGAAGATTAATAATGTTTTAATAAGAGTGTCTTCTGCTCACCCAGGCTGCGTTTATTAGATCACAAATACACAACAACAAAAAACAGTAATATTGTTAAATATTATGACAATTTAAAATAACTGTTTTCTATGTGAATATATTTCATATTCCATCACATGATCCTTCAGAAATCACTCTAATATGATCATTTGATGCTCAAGAAACATTTATGATTATTATCAGTGTTGAAAACTGTGGAAACTTGTACATTTTATTTTTCAGGATTCTTTGATGACTGGACATTTGAAAAATAATATTTTGTAACATTAAACAGTTTTTTTGTAGACTACAGACTTCAGATAGACTACAGACTTCAGATAGACTACAGACTTCAGATAGACTACAGACTTCAGACTTCAGATAGACTTCAGACTTCAGATAGACTACAGACTTCAGATAGACTACAGACTTCAGACTTCAGATAGACTACAGACTTCAGATAGACTACAGACTTCAGATAGACTACAGACTTCAGACTTCAGATAGACTACAGACTTCAGACTTCAGATAGACTACAGACTTCAGATAGACTACAGACTTCAGACTTCAGATAGACTACAGACTTCAGACTTCAGATAGACTACAGACTTCAGACTTCAGATAGACTACAGACTTCAGATAGACTACAGACTTCAGACTTCAGATAGACTACAGACTTCAGATAGACTACAGACTTCAGATAGACTACAGACTTCAGACTTCAGATAGACTACAGACTTCAGATAGACTACAGACTTCAGACTTCAGATAGACTACAGACTTCAGATAGACTACAGACTTCAGACTTCAGATAGACTACAGACTTCAGACTTCAGATAGACTACAGACTTCAGATAGACTACAGACTTCAGATAGACTACAGACTTCAGACTTCAGATAGACTACAGACTTCAGACTTCAGATAGACTACAGACTTCAGATAGACTACAGACTTCAGATAGACTACAGACTACAGACTTCAGATAGACTACAGACTTCAGACTTCAGATAGACTACAGACTTCAGATAGACTACAGACTTCAGATAGACTACAGACTTCAGATAGACTACAGACTTCAGATAGACTACAGACTTCAGATAGACTTCAGACTTCAGATAGACTTCAGACTTCAGATAGACTACAGACTTCAGATAGACTACAGACTTCAGATAGACTACAGACTTCAGATAGACTACAGACTTCAGATAGACTACAGACTTCAGATAGACTACAGACTTCAGATAGACTTCAGACTTCAGATAGACTTCAGACTTCAGATAGACTACAGACTTCAGATAGACTACAGACTTCAGATAGACTACAGACTTCAGATAGACTACAGACTTCAGATAGACTACAGACTTCAGACTTCAGATAGACTACAGACTTCAGATAGACTACAGACTTCAGATAGACTTCAGACTTCAGATAGACTACAGACTTCAGATAGACTACAGACTTCAGATAGACTACAGACTTCAGATAGACTACAGACTTCAGATAGACTACAGACTTCAGATAGACTTCAGACTTCAGATAGACTACAGACTTCAGATAGACTACAGACTTCAGATAGACTACAGACTTCAGATAGACTACAGACTTCAGATAGACTTCAGACTTCAGATAGACTACAGACTTCAGATAGACTACAGACTTCAGACTTCAGATAGACTACAGACTTCAGATAGACTACAGACTTCAGATAGACTTCAGACTTCAGATAGACTTCAGACTTCAGATAGACTACAGACTTCAGATAGACTTCAGACTTCAGATAGACTACAGACTTCAGATAGACTACAGACTTCAGATAGACTACAGACTTCAGATAGACTACAGACTTCAGATAGACTTCAGACTTCAGATAGACTACAGACTTCAGATAGACTTCAGACTTCAGATAGACTACAGACTTCAGATAGACTACAGACTTCAGATAGACTACAGACTTCAGATAGACTACAGACTTCAGATAGACTACAGACTTCAGATAGACTTCAGATAGACTACAGACTTCAGATAGACTTCAGACTTCAGATAGACTACAGACTTCAGATAGACTACAGACTTCAGATAGACTTCAGACTTCAGATAGACTACAGACTTCAGATAGACTACAGACTTCAGATAGACTTCAGACTTCAGATAGACTACAGACTTCAGATAGACTACAGACTTCAGATAGACTTCAGACTTCAGATAGACTTCAGACTTCAGATAGACTACAGACTTCAGATAGACTACAGACTTCAGATAGACTTCAGACTTCAGATAGACTACAGACTTCAGATAGACTTCAGACTTCAGATAGACTACAGACTTCAGATAGACTACAGACTTCAGATAGACTACAGACTTCAGATAGACTTCAGACTTCAGATAGACTACAGACTTCAGATAGACTTCAGACTTCAGATAGACTACAGACTTCAGATAGACTACAGACTTCAGATAGACTACAGACTTCAGATAGACTTCAGACTTCTTTTTAAAACATAAAGAATCTTCCCGATCCCAGACTTTGACTGGTAGTGTGTGTTTACAACAGGCATTTTGATGTAATTGTGTGTGGATTAGAAGTAAAAGAGAACTTTAGATTTGTACAGTGAGTAGAACTGAGGTCTTCTTGCGCTCTACATCCGCACGGCTTTAAAACACATGTACAGGACACACTTCCGTGAAGATGCAGCTCTGGTCCAATCGGGACACTGACACTATTTTTGTACAAATTTCTTACTTTTCCAAAAAGTATTTCATTATTTTATCCAGAGATAAACGTTGGATTATGGATTACCATCAGTTTGTTATATTGGCCTTTTTCATGCTATAGCCGATATGCAGATGAACAACATCAGAGCATCTCTAATATATACCAGAACATGATGCACCTCTATGGGAATAAATGTGTCTGATGTTATTTCCATCAGTTTATGCTTGAGATCTTGTATGACCAGTGCAAGAGTCCAGCACTCTATAAAGTCTCCAGCACATCCCAAAGACTCTCAGTGAGTTTACTGATTCTTCATGCTCCTCACATCCACTCCCTCACAGTCTGAGCCTGAGGAGTCTTCACATTATAGCACTGGAAGATGGCCATGATGTGTTTTCCTGCATGTGTAAGAAATAAAAGCTACACACTGCATTAATTAGGGTCAATTTGCACATGGTTTGTCTTAAAGCATATTAAAAACACCACATAGACACATAAACAACAGTAAAAGCTGGATTTACACCACAGCATTTGCCTATTTAACCCTCATCCTTCTTTCGGGACATTTTGAGTAAAATTGAGTGTTCGTCAGAGGGGTCCAAGACCCCAGGACTTCTGTCGCACTTCAACCACGAATACACACACAAAAAAATGTATGGATTCGAGGAGTTTTGTGGTTGAAATTTAGAAAAGTAAGAGATCCTTCTCTCTCGGGTCAGTTTGAGCCCTCAGGAGTGAGTGGAATGTGAGGAATGCTTCAGGACACACAGAAAAACCTAAACATGCTCAGAATTCAAACTAAAAATCCTAAAACTTTACCAGAAAATGTTAATGTCTACATGTGAATGCACACTGAAGTTAACTGACTCTAGGACCCAGCGGAACAGCTCATTTGCTCATATAGAGTATAAGACCATCTAGAGTCATGAAATATCATCTTAGATTATTATTATCCACAAGAGGTCGACAAAGACACTCAATGTCAGATATTTACAGCTGAGTTAAAAGGGTTTATGCATGTAATTGTGAGTTATTTTGATTTTAAGCTGAAAGAATGTGAGGAATGTGCTTAAAATACTACTTATTTATTATTTATTGATCTAGTAATCTAAAGGTAAATAAAATCAAAAATAACAATCTCAAAAAAAAAATATTGAAAAAATGATCAAAATGAAATGAAATGCTTTCTGGAAAAAAAAAAAAATTGAGTATAATTTTAGGGCTTGGGTTCATTTTGACCCGCGAGGGAAAGACGAGGGTTAAACCCAAACAGAGACTGTTTTTATTTGTCTGGGCAGTGTGTTTACTCCTCATGTCCAGTCAGGATGATGTGTATGAGTGTCTTGTGTCTCTCTCTCTCCAGGTATCACAGTATGGCCGGTGACCCCGTAGGTTTACCGTGTTCACACCTGCAGAACTACGACCCCGACCGCGCTCTCACCGACTATATCTCCCGCCTGGAGGCCCTGCAGAGACGCCTGGGAAGTGTGCAGTCAGGTAAACACAGTCACGCTGATATTGCGGAGCAGAGACCATGTGACTAGGCTCGGGGATCGCTTGCATCTTAACGATTCTTATCGATTCCTAATTTCGATTCCAATGAGGTACAAAAAAACATAGATATCGTTCACATTTAGTCTAATGGTGCGTTCACACCGGACGCGAATTGCGCGTCAGGCGCGAGTGATTTCAATGTTAAGTCAATGCAAAGACGCGTTACGCGCGTAAAAAATTCCTGCGGCGCGAATGAGGCGTAGAGCGCGGCGCGGTAGACGCGAATACGCCTCATTCGCGCGTCAAGTTGGCGCGAATGGCGCGAATTGAGCGTCTGGCGCGTTAAGCGCGTTACGCGCGAATGTTTTATGTAGTGCTTTTTGTGCATTCTCGTGTTTGACGCGAATTCGCGTCTGCCGCCCGAGTTGAAAAATCTGAACTTCTGCGTCAATTCGCGCCGCGTTAACCAATCAGGAGCCTGCTTGCTGCTGTCACGTGGTGAAGTGACAGTTTATAATGTTATTTTATGTTTGGCCTCAATAAATTATTTTGTAATATGACTAAAATGCTCAACAAAGCAAATCTTTCACATAAAAACTCGATTTCAATATATGAGAGATACTCATTTTGTATTGAAAGCTATTTATTCCATCTATTCTAGATTATATGAAACATTATTATTCTAATGTAAAGACAACAAACACAATTTAGTGTATTAAAACTTTTAAAAAATCACAGGACAGGTTTCACTTTTGGAGGCTGGCTCCATTTATTATCAAAACAAAAATAAATGACAGATTAGGTGGGTGCGGGCGAGGGTGAACCTCGCGCCGGGCTGTAGAGCGCGGGCTCGACAGGCATAGACCACTCGAGGCCGAGGCCTTATACGGCCTACGCTGTCCTCGTCAGCATCCTCACCGTTAGGTCCACCAAACCTAGCTCCTGGAGCAAATTGTGAAACTCCTGAAACCCTCCGGAGGGTCTGGTGGACCCGAGTACAGCGACGATGTCCCCTACGCAGCTGTTTCTGCTCTCCAGAGCATATACGAGCGGTGACTCTCTCGATTAATGCTAATGCTAATGCTCGATAAACATCTAAAAAAGATGGCCGCCAAAACTTTCACCTCTGACGCGCGTAAATTTCGCTTCAAACTTTTGTTTTTACGCGCGTTAGACGCGAATTAACACAAAGTGGTCAAGCGTCAAACTAGACGCGGTAGACGCGAATTTGACGCGCTATTCGCGTCCGGTGTGAACGCAGCATTATTGCAAATCATTTAATTGTTGAATATCATGAACAGAAATCATTAGGCTAGAGAACACTTACACAAGGAGCGTTTGCCTGAGGTTTAAAAACACCATAGAAGAACAACTAGCAGAACTAATATAAACTTCAAGCATTATTAAAGACAAGTAAACACTCAGGAATTAAAAAAACAACAAATAAAAAATTAGCAATCGCAACAAATAGACACAACTGAACAAAGATACGACTGAAATAAACAGTGTTTTAAGATTTTCAGGTTCAGAAACTGTGATCAAATGTAAAAAAAAAACTGCAGTTTATTAATAAAATATACTGAATAACACAAGTTATTCAGCCAAGAACGAGTGAATCTCTTCTAATTAGAGTTATTATAGAGACACAGGAATATTAGAGTTATTATAGAGACACAGGAATATTAGAGTTATTATAGAGACACAGGAATATTAGAGTTATTATACAGACACAGCAGGAATATTAGAGTTATTATAGAGGGAATATTAGGCTGCTGTCACTTTAAGAGCTGCACTGATCCAATATACTGATACACGTGTGAGTCGTCTCTCGCTTGATTGGTTTAAAGTCAGATTGAAATGCTCACAAAGGAATCGATAAGAAGAATCAACATTTTTATTTTATAACACATATCCAATTCTCAGCCCTAAATAACATGTTCATTCATGTTCATTCATGTTTCTATGTTATGTGTATTTATAATGATTGTAAAGCGACCTTGAGTCCTCAGAAAGGCGCTATATAAAATAAACATATTATTATTATTATTATTATAACCATATAATATTTGCTAGATGTGATTTTTATTGATGTGAATTGATTGGCCTGCACTGCATGACTGTGATGTCATGCTGACGTGAAACTCTTTTACCCCCCCCCCCCCCACATCCAGGTTCCTCTTCATACGCTCAGTTGCACTTTGGAGTCAGAAGATAAAGATCTTCATCTACATTTAAACTGGCTTGAAGAAACTCAGTTGCCTTCTCTCGTGCTGAGCTGCTGTGCTTTTGTACTCTTACTATAAATGTCTGTGGGACCAAAAAGACGTCGTTGTTTTTTTTGTGTGTGTGTGTGTATCATCTTATACTCAAGCTTTATGTTGGCGGCACTTGAAACAGCTTCAACATCTGTACATTAGTTCTACCTTATTTGTTGTTAATGGAAAACAATCATGTTGTTACTGTATATTTGTGGAATGCTAATTTAAGTTGATTAATTTAAGAAGCGTTGGTGAACAGGACGGCTGCTATCGGACTCTTGATAACCTCATGAACACTAACAGGAGGAGAGCGAGGCGGGGTCGGTGAGGCTTTACAAGCTAGTGATGTTATCAGATACTCTACACTGTGTTTTATTCGCTCGCTCCCTTGAGAAGACCTGAGGACATTTGTAGAAGACTTATTTTTGTAAAGGTAGGAGCTTTGGATTTTATGGGTATTTTGTCAAAACTGAAATAAAGATTAATATAATATTTGAAAACTGCCTTCGTCTCCGTTCTCTTTTATTCTGTATCCTGATTCATTAGTTATGAGTATGACATGTGAAATATGACTTGAATTATGTTTTTTTTTAAAGATCCGCAGTAAAACGTCTGTGAACCTCTAATATCTATGCATGTTTTTAGTTGATTTTCATTGACAGTCACAATTAACTACTTCATTAGGTTTACCGATTGAACTTAATGTATATTACATTGCATGATGGGCCTCTTGTTTATTTACAGTTAATCTGTTTGGAAGCTAAAATGTTGAATTATGATTTCACCATTTATGTAATTTGTGAAACACCTGAAAAAATGAACAAACAAAACCGCCTGGTGAAAGCCAAAGTGACCTTATCATTAAGTCGAGCGTGTGGGTAAAATAAGCCACCCCCTGTATCTAGGCAACAATAATCAAAAGTAATCATGTGACCACAAATGAAGGAAATATAGTTCACATTACATTACCCAATCTGTCTTGGACTCGAGCACATGGAGAGAGTTGTAAGCAAATCAGAGCAAGAAACCGGTTTCTGCCAAGCCGTAAGTGAACTCATCATGTGACTGAAGTTATCAGGCTTGTTTCTTCATTAAAATATATCAGTACATCATACAAGACAAGCTTTCAAGCTTTTTTAAGCTTTTACATTCACATATTGCGTTCATTCTGTTGCTCACACACAAAGAGAAGGACAAAACACACTTAAAAGTATGAATTTTGCCTTTGTTAAATTGATGGCATTAATAAGTTCATAATTATCTTATATTGTTTGTTTTTGTGTCATATCAGTATTTTAGAGAACTTGTTTTGATTTCATTTGATTCACAACAACTGAGGTGTATATTTAAGTCAAGTCAAGTCAAGTTTATTTGTATAGCGCTTTTCACAATACAGATTGTATCAAAGCAGCTTCACAGTATTAAATTAAAATAATACAACAAAGTTTGTTTCAAGAGGAATTTATTGATTGATAAAATTAAATTAAATATCCCCAAAATATCCCCAACTGAGCAAGCCAAAGGCAACAGTGGCAAGGAACCGAAAAACTTCATCAAGTGACCTAATGGTGTCCTAAAACTCCATCAGGTGACCTAATGGAGAAAAAAAAAACCTTGGGAGAACCCAGGCTCAGTCGGGGGCCAGTTCTCCTCTAGCATTTATGAGCTAGAGGCCGGATTGTAGTTTGAACTGTAGGATTATATGAATGCCTGGCTGAAGAGATGCGACTTTAATCTAGTTTTAAACTGGGAGAGCGAGTCTGAGCAACGAACAGTATCAGGAAGACTATTCCAGAGTTTTGGAGCCAAATGTGAAAATGCTCTCCCTCCTTTAGTGGTTCTGGATATCCTAGGTATGACCAAAAGCCTTGAATTTAGTGATCTTAAAGAGCGCGATGGATTATAGGGTGATAGAAGATCCGTTAAATAGACTGGAGCTAAGCCGTTTAGGGCTTTATAAGTCAGTAGCAATACCTTGTAATTAATACGGAACTTTATAGGTAACCAATGCAGTGATGATAAAATCGGTGTTATATGATCATATTTTCTTGATCTCGTAAGAACTCTAGCGGCGGCATTTTGGACTAACTGTAGCTTGTTTATTGAGGATGCAGGACAACCAGCTAGTAAAGCATTACAGTAATCCAGTCTCGAGGTCATGAATGCATGAACTAACTTTTCTGCATCAGAAACTGATAGCATATTACGTAGCTTAGCAATGTTTCTAAGGTGGAAAAAGGCTGTTTTTGTAACATATGAAATGTGATTTTCAAAAGACAGGTTGCAATCGAGTATAACACCCAGGTCTTTTACTGTAGAGGATAAAGTAACAGGACATCCTATGATGTTAAAGTTGTATTGTGCGAGGTTTTGTGGGCGGTTTTTTGAACCGATAAGTATTACCTCTGTCTTGTCTGGATTTAATAAAAGAAAATTACGGGTCATCCAATCTTTTATATCTTTAACACACTCTGTCAATTTGGAAAATTTAGCGTTTTCATCCGGCCGTGATGAAATATATATTTGAGTGTCATCAGCATAACAATGGAAACTAATTCCATGTTTCCTTATAATATTTCCAAGTGGCATCATATATATTGAAAATAACAGAGGGCCTAATACAGATCCCTGCGGCACTCCATAGTTTACTGGAGTTATGATCGATTTTTCTCCATTTAAATAGACAAAATGGTAGCGGTCAGATAGGTATGATTTGAACCAGCTTAGTGCTTGTCCTTGAACACCAGTATAATTTTGTAGTCGATCTAAGAGTATTGTATGATCTATAGTATCGAACGCAGCAATAAGATCAAGTAAAACTAGTATTGAGATACAGCCTTGGTCAGAAGCGAAAAGTAAATCATTTGTGATTTTAACGAGCGCAGTTTCAGTGCTATGATGCGGTCTGAATCCAGACTGAAACTTTTCATAGATTTCATTTTGTTGCAAGAAAGAGCCCAGTTGAGCGGACACCACTTTTTCTAATATTTTAGACATAAATGGAAGATTTGAAATGGGTCTATAATTTGCTAGATTATTATGATCTAATTGTGGTTTCTTAATGAGAGGTTTTATAACTGCCAGTTTAAATGTTCTTGGAACATGACCTAAAGATAAAGACGAGTTAATAATATTGAGGAGAGGCTCTTCCACTACAGGTAACACTTCTTTCAGTAGTTTAGTTGGTATAGGATCTAATAAACATGTTGTTGTTTTAGATGAAGTGATAAGTTTATTTAACTCTTTTTGTTCTATAGTTGTAAAACACTGTAATTGTTCTTTCGGGGTGATAATTGAAGCTGAATTATAAGGCGCGATTGAAGATTGAACGTTTACAATTGTGGTTCTGATGCTTTCTATTTTCTCAGTGAAGAAGTTCATGAAATCATTACTACTGAACTGTAACGGGATATTTTGTTCGGGTGACGTCTGTTTATTTGTTAGTCTAGCCACGGTGTTAAATAAAAACCTTGGATTGTTTTGGTTGTTTTCTATTAGTTTGCGGAGGTGCTCAGCCCTGGCAACTTTTAGGGCCTTTTTATAACGTGACATACTGTCTTTCCACGCGATTCTAAAGACCTCTAAATTAGTTTGTTTCCATTTACGCTCTAAAATACGGGTTTCTCTCTTTAAAACATGCGTAGTATTGTTATACCATGGTGCTTTATTTTTCTCTCTGACCTTTTTTAATTTAATAGGTGCAACCACATCCAATGTTCTAGAGAGAATGGTGCTCATAGTGCTAGTTAGTTCTTCTAGTTCATCTGTTTGTTTGGGTTCAGGCAGCAGCTGAGACAGATTAGATAAGCAATTTGAGAAATTATCTATGGTGGATGGGAGGATTGTTCTGCCTGGTTGATAACGCGACGCCGCATGACATATTACAGCAGTACGTAATATGCAAGTTACCATGTAGTGATCAGTGACTTCATCACTTTGTGGAATGATATCTATATCGGTTGGATCGGTTCCATGTGATATAATTAAATCGAGTGTATGATTAAGACGATGTGTTGGTCCGGTGACGTTTTGCTTGACCCCAATGAATTTAATAAATCTGTAAACGCAGCTCCTAACGCATCATTTGGATTATCTACGTGTATGTTAAAATCTCCAACAATTAGTGCTTTATCGACATTGACTAATAGGTCTGAGAGAAAATCTGCAAACTCTTTTAGGAAATCAGCGTAAGGCCCTGGCGGTCTATATACGGTAGCCAAGGCTAGAGATAATAGGGATGTTTTTCTAACATCTAAGAGCGTAACATTTAGTACAAGTACTTCAAATGAAATAAACTTATAACCCGTTTTCTGGGTAACATTTAGAATATCTTTATAAATGGTTGCAACACCTCCGCCACGACCAATCAGACGGGGCTCATGCTTATAACAGTATCCAGGAGGAGTAGACTCATTAATACCGAAATAATCATTTGGTTTAAGCCAGGTTTCAGTAAGGCAAAGTACATCGAAGCTATTATCTGTGACTATTTCATTTACAATAACTGCCTTAGGTGTGAGTGATCTAATGTTTAGAAGACCTAGCTTTAGAAATAGTTTTTGTTTACTAATAGCAACATTTTCTGTTTTAATAACAATTAGATTTTTCCTAGATCCTGCATTAGATTTATTATTTGATCTCACTAAACGAGGAATAGACACGGTTTCTATGCAATGTTCTACACTAGTATTTATATCAGTTGAATTGGTGCAGCAGAGACTATGATTTGGACTTTTGGTTACTAGTCAAAGGGTATTTAACATTTTAGAGATGTTATCTGACAGAAGATCCGCTCCGAATCTGCTTGGGTGTAAGCCATCAGCACGGAAAAGCCTAGGACGCTCCCAAAACAGATTCCAATTATTTACAAAGAGCAGTTTCTGCTCATTGCACCATGACATTAACCATTCATTTAGCGCAAATAATCTGCTGAACTTTTCATGCCCTAGTCGGTACGTGGGAAGCGGTCCTGACACAATGATCGTTGTTTCAGGCGATGTGCTGCGTACCGTATCGATTAGATTCCTGAAGTCTTTCTTCAGAACCTCCGTCTGGCGCAGCCTGATGTCGTTCACTCCCGCGTGCAGGACCACAGTTCCGACGCGCTCGTCACCGTTCAGGATCTCGGGAACGCGAGCAGCGATTTCAGAAACACGAGCACCAGGAAAGCAGTGACTTTGCACCTTACTTTTACCTAACGTAGCGTGTACGTGCCGAACGATGGAATCGCCGATGATCACAGCATCGCGTTCTGTTTCGCGTAGAGGGGAGAAGCGGTTTTGTGTGGATAACTCGAAAACCGGGAGGGTCGGAGAAAGTCTTGGTCTAAACCTGACTCGCGTCTTCCGCTGCGGAACCACCCAGGCTTCGTGGTGGCGTGTTGGAGCCGGAGTGAACGAGACCATGGCTGATTTCGACCGATGCTGAGGAACGCACGGAGTAGACGCGGTCGGAGTCAGCGGGTTAGTAACGTTAAACACTGATTTGTGTGCATCGGCGCGTGATGTTTCAAGAGCCAAACACCGGTCTCTCAGCTCGGCCTGTCTCAATAAAAGGTTGTGGATCTGTTTCTCAACAGCTTCCAGCTCAGACTGCAGTGCGTGAAGCTCAAATGTGTCCTCACCTGCACCAAGCGGTAGACTACTTACATCTGATATATTCGCCATTTTAACAGATGGACAGTGAGTTCGCAACGAAGCTACCAGTGATGCTATCAATATTAATACTAATTTATATTATAAGTTTGTTTGTAAGTGAGTGTGGAGAAGACGCGTTCAGCCGTGATCCATGGACGTAACCTTTAAGAGTATGCAGCGTTGGATCACTAATAGGCTTGAGACGCGTCTGCTCAACAGTCCGCGTTGTAACTATGAGGTTTTTTAGGTTTTTTTAGTGGTAGGGGTGTAGAGTAGACGCACGATAGGTGAAAAAAAATGTTTGTTTGTTTACAATTTACAATTATTTCAAACAAAAACACTTTTATTTTGCCGTAAAATCCATCCGTGACGCCACGCTTCATACTTGCTCTAATGTAGTGAGAAGTAGCAAAAAGCCCATTTATTTTGTATCTCAATTTAAAGTTAATGAAAGTTTCTCAGTAACATAATTCAGATGTAATATTTCTGTCCAGTCTCGCTGTGTTCGGACTCCTGGTTTGTGTTTCCACAGCATGAAGGGAAGATCTTACAGATTTATGAATGAAACGCTCGTTTTAAAATCGACCTGGTAAACGGACATTTATGAAATTCGCTTCAAACATTACATTGCTCATGATAAGTTTAGTTAGCTCTACAATAAGTAAATCCAGTTCACCAGTTACGCTTCAACATCTAGTATGCCATAGAAATACACAGAGCAACCGCAAAAACGGAAGTTCAAAGGCAAACATCTAAAGATGGCGGTTTCAAGTTCAATCAACTTTATTGATCCCACAAGGGGCATTTGTTATTCACTATGAGATCTCCGACCGCTCCGTTAAGTTTACAAACTCGAGGGACACTCGTGAGTATCTTCACCATTAAAACTTTTAATTCTCTGTTTTTAGAGAACCTTGTGGTCCCTCTAACTGGCAAACCAACTTGGATATTTGAACATGACCTCTCGGAAAGTATTTAAAAGGTGTTTATGTAGGTTTGTGATGATTTCCTGCAGTATTTTACTTACTGTGTTTGAAACTAACATAATGCCTTTTTCACATTTGATTATTATTTTCCCGCCCTTGAATTACATCGGTAATTCCTGAGGTGATTTGCATCTATGATAGTTGCTGAGGTCCAGTCAGTGACGTTGAACGTGCAGTACCGCATTTAACCACACTCGCATCAAGCGAGTTAAAGTGTGTATAAGCTTAATTTCTTCAGCGATATTTGCTGAGTCTGGTATCTGAACGCAAGCAGAAATACTTTATCGATAAATAGTGAATGTTTCGTGATTAACAAAGACTAATAACGGAGATAAACAGTCTTTATTGTGCTCTGACTCTGTATTCGTGTTTGATTGGCCGATGGACTCTGTACTCGTGTTTGATTGGCTGTTGGACTCTGTGCTCGTGTTTGATTGGCTGTGCTCGCGTTTGTTTGGACGACGGTAAAAAAGGTTTTCATCTTGTTATTTGTGAGAATCTCCGTGTTTCTCTGAGTCTCTGAGCGGGACATTATTCCTCGAGTGTGTGTGTGTAATGTGAGGTGTTTATCCTGATATCAGCCCGTGTCACCGTCATGGAGGTGTGTGTCGCGCTGAGTGACTCCTGTAGCTCGAGCACATTATCAGTATCGCTTCTCGGCCTTTTGGCTAAGATCAAGTGTAGTATCTGTTCTTATCAGTTTAATATCTGATACGTCCCCTACCCGGGGACCATATATTAAATTGATTTTTGGATCAGGGAGATGGAATAGGGGCTTGCTCCGTCCACTCCACGCATCGACCTGGTATTGCAGTACCTCCAGGAACGGTGCACCCCCTCACGGGGAATAAGACTTGTAAAAGAAAATGGAGTATGATTGAGTGTAATTTAATAAATTTTGCAAAAAGATTGATCTTTTAAGGTTTGAATATTTGTAATACATATATCTGTGTGATTTACAGTAGTTCAATATTCTGAAGGTAAACTAATTCTTGTTGTTTATAAGTGCAGTTTGTAAGTTTCGCCACCAGAGGTCGCTATTTCACAGTTATAGCTAACCCGTAGCTTGGTGACACAGTGAAGTGGCGTGTGGAATTATGGGAGTTGTAGTCTGTATTTTTCATTTTTTTATGTCTGAATAAATTTAATATTTTAAAACCTTAGATTGTGTTTAATTCATTGTTATTTGGTGTTTAAAAAAGTTATTTTCTTCAAAAAAAAAATTGTTTTCTGGGGTAGCATTAATCTACGATGGCAACTGCTTTTTAATTGATCCATGTTTGTCCTATAGCTGTGTGGATTATTGCATATATTATATTGAATAAAATATAGGAGATTTCTATTTTAATTGATACATGTTTGTCCCAGTTTCATCTTCGTTTTAAATGTTATATTTGTATAAAAAAAATGAAAAAAATTATTTAAGTAAAAAAACTCATATTTCTCTTGATTGATGCAGCTTCATCTGAACACGGCAGAATCAAAACCTCAACGAAAAAAGCGTTTTTGTCTCAATTAAAAAAATCCAATTCATACTTATTATTATTCATACCTATAATTCCAAATTATTATTTTTGGGTCACATAACAAAAGCATATTTTTTTTTGGTGATAAATTATTTTATTATATTTGTAATAAAATAATCATTTAAATGATTAAAATATAAATATATATTATATTAAATATTTTATTTGAATATGTTCAGTGAAAGGGGACGTCTTGACACGGAGCATGTAAACTGTGCATGC
>CM038628.1:43439043-43441543 GCA_021554675.1 Leuciscus idus | reverse complement strand
AACTTACAAATAATAATTGTTGTTGTTATTATAATAAATTATTATTAATATTTCAATTTATAAAACACTTTGCATTGGAAATCTTAAAGTGCTTTATAAATTGGGGGGAAAATCATTATTGAAAAATAATAAAATAAAACTTCTGTTTTCATTTTATTCACATAACAACTATTAATATTAATAAAATAATAGTAAATATTACAACTCACAAAGTGCTTATCATTGCAAATCTTAAATAATAATAAAATAATAATGAAAATAGTTAATATTAAGAATAAAATATACTACTAATAATAAATGCTTATTGCAATATTATAAATTTATAAATTGAAATAAATTATTAGTATTGTTTGTATTATTACAAATGATTATTTTAATTAATATAATGAAATCACTCTCCAGGCGCTGTACACCCAGTACAGTAACTCTAATGCCAGATTCAGGTCTGCGGTAACCTGAGGTTTGGTGACCTCTGACCTCTACAGCAGCTGCTGTCCGTCAGACGGGGTCACAGAGGTCACGACTAACGACCAGCGTCACAGTCTCGCGTTCACAGAACAGCAGTGCTAAAGTGCCCGCTCGTGGGGTTGCTAGGGTATTTTTGGGTGGTTGCTAGGGTGTACTGGATTGTTGCTTAATGCCTGGAGAGAAAATAACATTTACACCCACGGTATATGACGAAACTCTCTCTGCTGGTCTGACCCCTGACACTGCTGTGGACTTGCACTGGCTCCACTGGGCTCTGCTAACTCACGGTGCTCACCATGAAACGCTCCAGAACCAAAAAAGAATCTGAAATTACAGAATGAACCCAGAGGAGCCGCTGACGAGAGGCTGCAAACAGAGAAAAGACCAAACAGTCTAAAAATAGAGGATAAACTTGAGTCCAAGTGAGCAGGAGCTGAGACTGTGTGTTTGCATTGAAAACCATTAGTGCTAACAGCTGGGAAAACCCCATAATAAAGAAGTGAGCAGTATTCTAGCTCTCTTTATACTGAAACACATAGAGGCCACCTATAACACCTTAACAATGCAATAGCAATCCCGTAAAAAACACTGTGAAACCCTAACAACCACATAGCAACACCCTAGCAACCACCTACAACACTCTAACCAAATCGCAATGCCGTAAAAAAACACTGTGAAACACTAACAACTACATAGCAACACCCTAGCAACCACCCAACATTCTAACCAAATAGCAATGCAGCAAAACACTCTGAAGTCTTTAACATCCACATAGCAACACCCTAGAAACCACCCAACATCCTAACTAATTACTAGGTTTTCACCAAAGTAAAAACACTCTGAAACCTTTAACCTCCACATAGCAACACCCTAGCAACCACCCAACATTCTAACCAAATAGCAATGCAGCAAAACACTCTGAAGCCTTTAACATCCACATAGCAACACCCTAGCAACCACCCACAACACTCTTACCAAATAGCAATGCAGTAAAAACACTCTGAAAACTGTAACAACTACATAGCAACACCCTAGCAACCACCCACGACACTCTAGATTCTCTGGGGCATGTTTGTGCAGGCAAATACCAAACACACTGATTTAAATAAATGTAAAGGGGGGTAAAGGGTAAAATCTTCCTCCTGACCTCCTGATTTGGAAGTAAGGCAACAAAACCTCTAAAGAAAGATGTGGAAATGAAGTGCATGAAGAAAACAGATGGTGAAATGCATTTATGAACTCAAAGGGCCAAAAGCGAAACAGGGAAATAATAAGTTCAGCCAGAAACACCCAAAATAAGCATGTGAATGTGCTCCAGCACGCGTGGCGTCGGCGTCGGACAGCAGCTGTAGGCCTGTGGTCGGGGAAATGTGTCTGGGAATGAGATGTTACATGAGTTTCTGCAGTGTGTCCAGAGCCAGCTTTCAGAAAAACAAGCATAAATCCACTTTAAAAGAGCCGTTTGAGCTGATGTGGGTTACAGACGAGACAAACCTGATCAAACTCAACACACTGCATCATCATATTACACAAGCGTAACTCAGAACATGCATTACAGGCTAAACTTGCTGCTGGTATTATAACCATAATCCATAGTGTGCATTATAAGAATTATGAATAAATGTTAAGAGTGTCACAATATATCGCAACACAAAAATGCATCAATATATATTGTGTTTAGTTCACCCAAAATAAAAATTCAAGTTTAGTGTCAGAACTACATCAAAAACTACTATATAATGTTGAATATAATGTATAATAATGCACTGGGGGAATATGTGTGTGTCCTGATATCCAGATGTCTGATGTTACCAGTAAATGTGGCCTACATTATTTGACATATATCTAGTCAGTGACAGAGATCAATCATATTCATCTACAATATTTCAGTATTTTCATCTTCAGAATCATGAATATTGTTATTCTGGCGTCTCTATTGTCCTGTGCTTTGGGTTTCCAGCACAAGTCCATCCTATTCATTTACACACACAATGTAATATTAAATGGAGCATTATAATCAACAGTACATTTT